>JAUCBJ010004791.1:0-50751 GCA_032718475.1 Nemertoderma westbladi
AAGTTTAGTTGAATACAGTTGAACTGTTTCTATTAAATTAAGTTTAGTTGAATACAGTTGAACTGTTTGTATTAAATTAAGTTTAGTTGAATACAGTTGAACTGTTTCTATTAAATTAAGTTTAGTTGAATACAGTTGAACTGTTTCTATTAAATTAAGTTTAGTTGAATACAGTTGAACTGTTTCTATTAAATTAAGTTTAGTTGAATACAGTTGAACTGTTTGTATTAAATTAAGTTTAGTTCAATACAGTTAAACTGTTTGTATTAAACTAAGTTTAGTTGAATACAGTTGAACTGTTTCTATTAAATTAAGTTTAGTTGAATACAGTTGAACTGTTTGTATTAAATTAAGTTTAGTTGAATACAGTTGAACTGTTTCTATTAAACTAAGTTTAGTTCAATACAGTTGAACTGTTTCTATTAAATTAAGTTTAGTTGAATACAGTTGAACTGTTTCTATTAAATTAAGTTTAGTTGAATACAGTTGAACTGTTTGTATTAAATTAAGTTTAGTTGAATACAGTTGAACTGTTTGTATTAAATTAACTTTAGTTGAATACAGTTGAACTGTTTCTATTAAATTAAGTTTAGTTGAATACAGTTGAACTGTTTCTATTAAATTAAGTTTAGTTGAATACAGTTGAACTGTTTGTATTAAATTAAGTTTAGTTCAATACAGTTGAACTGTTTCTATTAAATTAAGTTTAGTTGAATACAGTTGAACTGTTTGTATTAAATTAACTTTAGTTGAATACAGTTGAACGGTTTGTATTAAATTAAGTTTAGTTGAATACAGTTGAACTGTTTGTATTAAATTAAGTTTAGTTGAATACAGTTGAACTGTTTGTATTAAATTAAGTTTAGTTGAATACAGTTGAACTGTTTGTATTAAATTAAGTTTAGTTGAATACAGTTGAACTGTTTCTATTAAATTAATTTTAGTTGAATACAGTTGAACTGTTTGTATTAAATTAAGTTTAGTTGAATACAGTTGAACTGTTTCTATTAAATTAAGTTTAGTTGAATACAGTTGAACTGTTTGTATTAAATTAAGTTTAGTTGAATACAGTTGAACTGTTTGTATTAAATTAACTTTAGTTGAATACAGTTGAACTGTTTCTATTAAATTAAGTTTAGTTGAATACAGTTGAACTGTTTCTATTAAATTAAGTTTAGTTGAATACAGTTGAACTGTTTGTATTAAATTAACTTTAGTTGAATACAGTTGAACGGTTTGTATTAAATTAAGTTTAGTTGAATACAGTTGAACTGTTTGTATTAAATTAAGTTTAGTTGAATACAGTTGAACTGTTTGTATTAAATTAAGTTTAGTTGAATACAGTTGAACTGTTTGTATTAAATTAAGTTTAGTTGAATACAGTTGAACTGTTTGTATTAAATTAAGTTTAGTTGAATACAGTTGAACTGTTTCTATTAAACTAAGTTTAGTTCAATACAGTTGAACTGTTTGTATTAAATTAAGTTTAGTTGAATACAGTTGAACTGTTTGTATTAAATTAAGTTTAGTTGAATACAGTTGAACTGTTTGTATTAAATTAACTTTAGTTGAATACAGTTGAACTGTTTCTATTAAATTAAGTTTAGTTGAATACAGTTGAACTGTTTCTATTAAATTAAGTTTAGTTGAATACAGTTGAACTGTTTGTATTAAATTAACTTTAGTTGAATACAGTTGAACGGTTTGTATTAAATTAAGTTTAGTTGAATACAGTTGAACTGTTTGTATTAAATTAAGTTTAGTTGAATACAGTTGAACTGTTTGTATTAAATTAAGTTTAGTTGAATACAGTTGAACTGTTTCTATTAAATTAATTTTAGTTGAATACAGTTGAACTGTTTGTATTAAATTAAGTTTAGTTGAATACAGTTGAACTGTTTCTATTAAATTAAGTTTAGTTGAATACAGTTGAACTGTTTGTATTAAATTAAGTTTAGTTGAATACAGTTGAACTGTTTGTATTAAATTAACTTTAGTTGAATACAGTTGAACTGTTTCTATTAAATTAAGTTTAGTTGAATACAGTTGAACTGTTTCTATTAAATTAAGTTTAGTTGAATACAGTTGAACTGTTTGTATTAAATTAACTTTAGTTGAATACAGTTGAACGGTTTGTATTAAATTAAGTTTAGTTGAATACAGTTGAACTGTTTGTATTAAATTAAGTTTAGTTGAATACAGTTGAACTGTTTGTATTAAATTAAGTTTAGTTGAATACAGTTGAACTGTTTGTATTAAATTAAGTTTAGTTGAATACAGTTGAACTGTTTGTATTAAATTAAGTTTAGTTGAATACAGTTGAACTGTTTCTATTAAACTAAGTTTAGTTCAATACAGTTGAACTGTTTGTATTAAATTAAGTTTAGTTGAATACAGTTGAACTGTTTCTATTAAATTAAGTTTAGTTGAATACAGTTGAACTGTTTGTATTAAATTAAGTTTAGTTGAATACAGTTGAACTGTTTGTATTAAATTAAGTTTAGTTGAATACAGTTGAACTGTTTGTATTAAATTAAGTTTAGTTGAATACAGTTGAACTGTTTGTATTAAATTAAGTTTAGTTGAATACAGTTGAACTGTTTGTATTAAATTAAGTTTAGTTCAATACAGTTGAACTGTTTCTATTAAATTAAGTTTAGTTGAATACAGTTGAACTGTTTGTATTAAATTAACTTTAGTTGAATACAGTTGAACGGTTTGTATTAAATTAAGTTTAGTTGAATACAGTTGAACTGTTTGTATTAAATTAAGTTTAGTTGAATACAGTTGAACTGTTTGTATTAAATTAAGTTTAGTTGAATACAGTTGAACTGTTTGTATTAAATTAAGTTTAGTTGAATACAGTTGAACTGTTTGTATTAAATTAAGTTTAGTTGAATACAGTTGAACTGTTTGTATTAAATTAAGTTTAGTTGAATACAGTTGAACTGTTTGTATTAAATTAAGTTTAGTTCAATACAGTTGAACTGTTTCTATTAAATTAAGTTTAGTTGAATACAGTTGAACTGTTTGTATTAAATTAACTTTAGTTGAATACAGTTGAACGGTTTGTATTAAATTAAGTTTAGTTGAATACAGTTGAACTGTTTGTATTAAATTAAGTTTAGTTGAATACAGTTGAACTGTTTGTATTAAATTAAGTTTAGTTGAATACAGTTGAACTGTTTGTATTAAATTAACTTTAGTTGAATACAGTTGAACTGTTTGTATTAAATTAAGTTTAGTTGAATACAGTTGAACTGTTTGTATTAAATTAAGTTTAGTTGAATACAGTTGAACTGTTTGTATTAAATTAAGTTTAGTTGAATACAGTTGAACTGTTTGTATTAAATTAAGTTTAGTTGAATACAGTTGAACTGTTTGTATTAAATTAAGTTTAGTTGAATACAGTTGAACTGTTTGTATTAAATTAAGTTTAGTTGAATACAGTTGAACTGTTTCTATTAAATTAAGTTTAGTTGAATACAGTTGAACTGTTTCTATTAAATTAAGTTTAGTTGAATACAGTTGAACTGTTTGTATTAAATTAAGTTTAGTTGAATACAGTTGAACTGTTTGTATTAAATTAAGTTTAGTTGAATACAGTTGAACTGTTTCTATTAAATTAAGTTTAGTTGAATACAGTTGAACTGTTTCTATTAAATTAAGTTTAGTTGAATACAGTTGAACTGTTTGTATTAAATTAAGTTTAGTTGAATACAGTTGAACTGTTTGTATTAAATTAAGTTTAGTTGAATACAGTTGAACTGTTTGTATTAAATTAAGTTTAGTTGAATACAGTTGAACTGTTTGTATTAAATTAAGTTTAGTTGAATACAGTTGAACTGTTTGTATTAAATTAAGTTTAGTTCAATACAGTTGAACTGTTTGTATTAAATTAAGTTTAGTTGAATACAGTTGAACTGTTTGTATTAAATTAAGTTTAGTTGAATACAGTTGAACTGTTTGTATTAAATTAAGTTTAGTTGAATACAGTTGAACTGTTTGTATTAAATTAAGTTTAGTTGAATACAGTTGAACTGTTTGTATTAAATTAAGTTTAGTTGAATACAGTTGAACTGTTTGTATTAAATTAAGTTTAGTTGAATACAGTTGAACTGTTTCTATTAAATTAAGTTTAGTTGAATACAGTTGAACTGTTTGTATTAAATTAAGTTTAGTTGAATACAGTTGAACTGTTTGTATTAAATTAACTTTAGTTGAATACAGTTGAACTGTTTGTATTAAATTAAGTTTAGTTCAATACAGTTGAACTGTTTGTATTAAATTAAATTTAGTTGAATACAGTTGAACTGTTTGTATTAAATTAAGTTTAGTTGAATACAGTTGAACTGTTTGTATTAAATTAAATTTAGTTGAATACAGTTGAACTGTTTGTATTAAATTAAGTTTAGTTGAATACAGTTGAACTGTTTGTATTAAATTAAGTTTAGTTGAATACAGTTGAACTGTTTGTATTAAATTAAGTTTAGTTGAATACAGTTGAACTGTTTGTATTAAATTAAGTTTAGTTGAATACAGTTAAACTGTTTCTATTAAATTAAGTTTAGTTGAATACAGTTGAACTGTTTGTATTAAATTAAGTTTAGTTCAATACAGTTGAACTGTTTGTATTAAATTAAGTTTAGTTCAATACAGTTGAACTGTTTCTATTAAATTAAGTTTAGTTGAATACAGTTGAACTGTTTGTATTAAATTAAGTTTAGTTGAATACAGTTGAACTGTTTGTATTAAATTAAGTTTAGTTCAATACAGTTGAACTGTTTGTATTAAATTAAGTTTAGTTGAATACAGTTGAACTGTTTGTATTAAATTAAGTTTAGTTCAATACAGTTGAACTGTTTGTATTAAATTAAGTTTAGTTGAATACAGTTGAACTGTTTCTATTAAATTAAGTTTAGTTGAATACAGTTGAACTGTTTGTATTAAATTAAGTTTAGTTCAATACAGTTGAACTGTTTGTATTAAATTAAGTTTAGTTGAATACAGTTAAACTGTTTCTATTAAATTAAGTTTAGTTGAATACAGTTGAACTGTTTGTATTAAATTAAGTTTAGTTCAATACAGTTGAACTGTTTGTATTAAATTAAGTTTAGTTCAATACAGTTGAACTGTTTGTATTAAATTAAGTTTAGTTGAATACAGTTGAACTGTTTGTATTAAATTAAGTTTAGTTGAATACAGTTGAACTGTTTCTATTAAATTAAGTTTAGTTGAATACAGTTGAACTGTTTGTATTAAATTAAGTTTAGTTGAATACAGTTGAACTGTTTGTATTAAATTAAGTTTAGTTCAATACAGTTGAACTGTTTGTATTAAATTAAGTTTAGTTGAATACAGTTGAACTGTTTGTATTAAATTAAGTTTAGTTGAATACAGTTGAACTGTTTGTATTAAATTAAGTTTAGTTGAATACAGTTGAACTGTTTCTATTAAATTAAGTTTAGTTGAATACAGTTGAACTGTTTGTATTAAATTAAGTTTAGTTGAATACAGTTGAACTGTTTGTATTAAATTAAGTTTAGTTCAATACAGTTGAACTGTTTGTATTAAATTAAGTTTAGTTGAATACAGTTGAACTGTTTGTATTAAATTAAGTTTAGTTGAATACAGTTGAACTGTTTGTATTAAATTAAGTTTAGTTCAATACAGTTGAACTGTTTGTATTAAATTAAGTTTAGTTGAATACAGTTGAACTGTTTCTATTAAATTAAGTTTAGTTGAATACAGTTGAACTGTTTGTATTAAATTAACTTTAGTTGAATACAGTTGAACTGTTTCTATTAAATTAAGTTTAGTTGAATACAGTTGAACTGTTTGTATTAAATTAAGTTTAGTTGAATACAGTTGAACTGTTTGTATTAAATTAAGTTTAGTTGAATACAGTTGAACTGTTTCTATTAAATTAAGTTTAGTTGAATATAGTTGAACTGTTTGTATTAAATTAAGTTTAGTTCAATACAGTTGAACTGTTTGTATTAAATTAAGTTTAGTTGAATACAGTTGAACTGTTTCTATTAAATTAAGTTTAGTTGAATACAGTTGAACTGTTTGTATTAAATTAAGTTTAGTTGAATATAGTTGAACTGTTTGTATTAAATTAAGTTTAGTTGAATACAGTTGAACTGTTTCTATTAAATTAAATTTAGTTGAATACAGTTGAACTGTTTCTATTAAACTAAGTTTAGTTGAATACAGTTGAACTGTTTGTATTAAATTAAGTTTAGTTGAATACAGTTGAACTGTTTCTATTAAATTAAATTTAGTTGAATACAGTTGAACTGTTTCTATTAAATTAAGTTTAGTTGAATACAGTTGAACTGTTTCTATTAAATTAAGTTTAGTTGAATACAGTTGAACTGTTTCTATTAAATTAAGTTTAGTTGAATACAGTTGAACTGTTTGTATTAAATTAAGTTTAGTTGAATATAGTTGAACTGTTTGTATTAAATTAAGTTTAGTTGAATACAGTTGAACTGTTTCTATTAAATTAAATTTAGTTGAATACAGTTGAACTGTTTCTATTAAACTAAGTTTAGTTGAATACAGTTGAACTGTTTCTATTAAATTAAGTTTAGTTGAATACAGTTGAACTGTTTCTATTAAATTAAGTTTAGTTGAATACAGTTGAACTGTTTGTATTAAATTAAGTTTAGTTGAATATAGTTGAACTGTTTGTATTAAATTAAGTTTAGTTGAATACAGTTGAACTGTTTCTATTAAATTAAGTTTAGTTGAATACAGTTGAACTGTTTGTATTAAATTAAGTTTAGTTGAATATAGTTGAACTGTTTGTATTAAATTAAGTTTAGTTGAATACAGTTGAACTGTTTCTATTAAATTAAGTTTAGTTGAATACAGTTGAACTGTTTGTATTAAATTAAGTTTAGTTGAATACAGTTGAACTGTTTCTATTAAATTAAATTTAGTTGAATACAGTTGAACTGTTTCTATTAAATTAAGTTTAGTTGAATACAGTTGAACTGTTTGTATTAAATTAAGTTTAGTTGAATATAGTTGAACTGTTTGTATTAAATTAAGTTTAGTTGAATACAGTTGAACTGTTTCTATTAAATTAAGTTTAGTTGAATATAGTTGAACTGTTTGTATTAAATTAAGTTTAGTTGAATACAGTTGAACTGTTTCTATTAAATTAAGTTTAGTTGAATACAGTTGAACTGTTTGTATTAAATTAAGTTTAGTTGAATACAGTTGAACTGTTTCTATTAAATTAAGTTTAGTTGAATACAGTTGAACTGTTTGTATTAAATTAAGTTTAGTTGAATACAGTTGAACTGTTTCTATTAAACTAAGTTTAGTTGAATACAGTTGAACTGTTTGTATTAAATTAAGTTTAGTTGAATACAGTTGAACTGTTTGTATTAAATTAAGTTTAGTTGAATACAGTTGAACTGTTTGTATTAAATTAAGTTTAGTTGAATACAGTTGAACTGTTTGTATTAAATTAAGTTTAGTTGAATACAGTTGAACTGTTTGTATTAAATTAAGTTTAGTTGAATACAGTTGAACTGTTTCTATTAAATTAAGTTTAGTTGAATACAGTTGAACTGTTTGTATTAAATTAAGTTTAGTTGAATACAGTTGAACTGTTTGTATTAAATTAAGTTTAGTTGAATACAGTTGAACTGTTTGTATTAAATTAAGTTTAGTTGAATACAGTTGAACTGTTTGTATTAAATTAAGTTTAGTTGAATACAGTTGAACTGTTTGTATTAAATTAAGTTTAGTTGAATACAGTTGAACTGTTTGTATTAAATTAAGTTTAGTTGAATACAGTTGAACTGTTTGTATTAAATTAAGTTTAGTTGAATACAGTTGAACTGTTTCTATTAAATTAAGTTTAGTTGAATACAGTTGAACTGTTTGTATTAAATTAAGTTTAGTTGAATACAGTTGAACTGTTTGTATTAAATTAAGTTTAGTTGAATACAGTTGAACTGTTTGTATTAAATTAAGTTTAGTTGAATACAGTTGAACTGTTTCTATTAAATTAAGTTTAGTTGAATACAGTTGAACTGTTTGTATTAAATTAAGTTTAGTTGAATACAGTTGAACTGTTTCTATTAAATTAAGTTTAGTTGAATACAGTTGAACTGTTTGTATTAAATTAAGTTTAGTTGAATACAGTTGAACTGTTTCTATTAAATTAAGTTTAGTTGAATACAGTTGAACTGTTTGTATTAAATTAAGTTTAGTTGAATACAGTTGAACTGTTTCTATTAAATTAAGTTTAGTTGAATACAGTTGAACTGTTTGTATTAAATTAAGTTCAGTTGAATACAGTTGAACTGTTTGTATTAAATTAAGTTTAGTTGAATACAGTTGAACTGTTTGTATTAAATTAAGTTTAGTTGAATACAGTTGAACTGTTTGTATTAAATTAAGTTTAGTTGAATACAGTTGAACTGTTTGTATTAAATTAAGTTTAGTTGAATACAGTTGAACTGTTTGTATTAAATTAAGTTTAGTTGAATACAGTTGAACTGTTTGTATTAAACTAAGTTTAGTTGAATACAGTTAAACTGTTTGTATTAAACTAAGTTTAGTTGAATACAGTTGAACTGTTTCTATTAAATTAAGTTTAGTTGAATACAGTTGAACTGTTTCTATTAAATTAAGTTTAGTTGAATACAGTTGAACTGTTTGTATTAAATTAAGTTTAGTTGAATACAGTTGAACTGTTTCTATTAAATTAAGTTTAGTTGAATACAGTTGAACTGTTTGTATTAAATTAAGTTTAGTTGAATACAGTTGAACTGTTTCTATTAAATTAAGTTTAGTTGAATACAGTTGAACTGTTTCTATTAAATTAAGTTTAGTTGAATACAGTTGAACTGTTTGTATTAAATTAAGTTTAGTTGAATACAGTTGAACTGTTTGTATTAAATTAAGTTTAGTTGAATACAGTTGAACTGTTTGTATTAAATTAAGTTTAGTTCAATACAGTTGAACTGTTTGTATTAAATTAAGTTTAGTTGAATACAGTTGAACTGTTTGTATTAAATTAAGTTTAGTTGAATACAGTTGAACTGTTTGTATTAAATTAATTTTAGTTGAATACAGTTGAACTGTTTGTATTAAATTAAGTTTAGTTGAATACAGTTGAACTGTTTCTATTAAATTAATTTAGTTGAATACAGTTGAACTGTTTCTATTAAATTAAGTTTAGTTGAATACAGTTGAACTGTTTGTATTAAATTAAGTTTAGTTGAATACAGTTGAACTGTTTCTATTAAATTAGAGGGGCCACCCACTGTCTGCGGGGCTCCCGCACCAAGTGGAGGAGCGCTCGGGGGCCGGATGATGACGCGGGGCTGCCAGAAAGCTGGCAACCGGTGTAGTACTGTGGTACAAGCTGCAAGCGCTGCCATACAACATTTATGAATTCTGTAAATAGTGTTGCCTGGCAACGTTATGAAGGTGTATAATAATATATAAACATAAAAACAATCAATTTAAATATATCGGTCTACTGTAGGTACAGTTGTAAGTCTATTTACTGCTGTATTTGGCTGATATATTTACTGTGTTTGGTGGTGGTGCAGTTTAACTGTTTGTTGTATAAGTTTTTAAATTTCCCGCGTTTATATTACATTAAAATGTGGGGCGAGACACGTAGTCGGCGAGCCTTGGCATACGGTTCATATAGGGCAAATGGGGCATGTCCGTCTGTCTGTCTGTCCGTCTGGTAAATGTTTGAACGCGAATATCTCGGCATTGCTGGTTCGGAATTGAACCAAACTTAGTAGGTAAGTAGTAGAGAGAAAGTTTAGAAAGTTTGTAAAGTTTGGTGAAAAATCATGCAGTCTGACGTCAGCTACGACAGATTATGTGGTTTTTAGAAAATGTTAAATTTCTCGAGAAGGCCTCATTTTCCTGAGCTGAAATTTTGGTGGCCGGTAGAGAATCATGAAGTCTATCTTTTACGAAATTGAAAAGTTAAGACATTTAATTGGGGATCCGCTAGAGACTCAGAAGTAATGACATAGGCCTACCGGTACGGTACTGCTATACAGTGCTGCACTGGTAAGTACGAAATTGCAGAATAACAATTTGACACCACCTAGCGGATTAACATATGATTGTATGTAACGAATGAATACATTTATAGCATGGGATATGGGGTCCAAACTAGACATGCCCCATTTGCTCTATATGAACCGTATGCCAAGGCTTGCCGACTACGTGCTGCGCGAAGTCCCCACGAACGTGTTTAATACGTTAGGTATAAGGTACAAGTTTCTATTAAATTAAGTTTAGTTGAATACAGTTGAACTGTTTGTATTAAATTAAGTTTAGTTGAATACAGTTGAACTGTTTGTATTAAATTAAGTTTAGTTGAATACAGTTGAACTGTTTGTATTAAATTAAGTTTAGTTGTATACAGTTGAACTGTTTGTATTAAATTAAGTTTAGTTGAATACAGTTGAACTGTTTGTATTAAATTAAGTTTAGTTGAATACAGTTGAACTGTTTGTATTAAATTAAGTTTAGTTGAATACAGTTGAACTGTTTCTATAAAATTAAGTTTAGTTGAATACAGTTGAACTGTTTGTATTAAATTAAGTTTAGTTGAATACAGTTGAACTGTTTCTATTAAACTAAGTTTAGTTGAATACAGTTGAACTGTTTGTATTAAATTAAGTTTAGTTGAATACAGTTAAACTGTTTGTATTAAATTAAGTTTAGTTGAATACAGTTGAACTGTTTGTATTAAATTAAGTTTAGTTGAATACAGTTGAACTGTTTGTATTAAATTAAGTTTAGTTGAATACAGTTGAACTGTTTGTATTAAATTAAGTTTAGTTGAATACAGTTGAACTGTTTGTATTAAATTAAGTTTAGTTGAATACAGTTGAACTGTTTGTATTAAATTAAGTTTAGTTGAATACAGTTGAACTGTTTGTATTAAATTAAGTTTAGTTGAATACAGTTGAACTGTTTGTATTAAATTAAGTTTAGTTGAATACAGTTGAACTGTTTGTATTAAATTAAGTTTAGTTGAATACAGTTGAACTGTTTCTATTAAATTAAGTTTAGTTGAATACAGTTGAACTGTTTGTATTAAATTAAGTTTAGTTGAATACAGTTGAACTGTTTCTATTAAACTAAGTTTAGTTGAATACAGTTGAACTGTTTGTATTAAATTAAGTTTAGTTGAATACAGTTAAACTGTTTGTATTAAATTAAGTTTAGTTGAATACAGTTGAACTGTTTGTATTAAATTAAGTTTAGTTGAATACAGTTGAACTGTTTGTATTAAATTAAGTTTAGTTGAATACAGTTGAACTGTTTGTATTAAATTAAGTTTAGTTGAATACAGTTGAACTGTTTGTATTAAATTAAGTTTAGTTGAATACAGTTGAACTGTTTGTATTAAATTAAGTTTAGTTGAATACAGTTGAACTGTTTGTATTAAATTAAGTTTAGTTGAATACAGTTGAACTGTTTCTATTAAATTAAGTTTAGTTGAATACAGTTGAACTGTTTGTATTAAATTAAGTTTAGTTGAATACAGTTGAACTGTTTGTATTAAATTAAGTTTAGTTGAATACAGTTGAACTGTTTCTATTAAATTAAGTTTAGTTGAATACAGTTGAACTGTTTGTATTAAATTAAGTTTAGTTGAATACAGTTGAACTGTTTCTATTAAATTAAGTTTAGTTGAATACAGTTGAACTGTTTGTATTAAATTAAGTTTAGTTGAATACAGTTGAACTGTTTCTATTAAACTAAGTTTAGTTCAATACAGTTGAACTGTTTGTATTAAATTAAGTTTAGTTGAATACAGTTGAACTGTTTGTATTAAATTAAGTTTAGTTGAATACAGTTGAACTGTTTGTATTAAATTAAGTTTAGTTGAATACAGTTGAACTGTTTGTATTAAATTAAGTTTAGTTGAATACAGTTGAACTGTTTCTATTAAATTAAGTTTAGTTGAATACAGTTGAACTGTTTCTATTAAATTAAGTTTAGTTGAATACAGTTGAACTGTTTGTATTAAATTAAGTTTAGTTGAATACAGTTGAACTGTTTGTATTAAATTAAGTTTAGTTGAATACAGTTGAACTGTTTGTATTAAATTAAGTTTAGTTGAATACAGTTGAACTGTTTGTATTAAATTAAGTTTAGTTGAATACAGTTGAACTGTTTCTATTAAATTAAGTTTAGTTGAATACAGTTGAACTGTTTGTATTAAATTAAGTTTAGTTGAATACAGTTGAACTGTTTGTATTAAATTAAGTTTAGTTGAATACAGTTGAACTGTTTGTATTAAATTAAGTTTAGTTGAATACAGTTGAACTGTTTGTATTAAATTAAGTTTAGTTCAATACAGTTGAACTGTTTCTATTAAATTAAGTTTAGTTCAATACAGTTGAACTGTTTGTATTAAATTAAGTTTAGTTGAATAGAGTTGAACTGTTTCTATTAAATTAAGTTTAGTTGAATACAGTTGAACTGTTTCTATTAAATTAAGTTTAGTTGAATACAGTTAAACTGTTTGTATTAAATTAAGTTTAGTTGAATACAGTTGAACTGTTTCTATTAAATTAAGTTTAGTTGAATACAGTTGAACTGTTTCTATTAAATTAAGTTTAGTTGAATACAGTTGAACTGTTTGTATTAAATTAAGTTTAGTTGAATACAGTTGAACTGTTTCTATTAAATTAAGTTTAGTTGAATACAGTTGAACTGTTTGTATTAAATTAAGTTTAGTTGAATACAGTTGAACTGTTTCTATTAAATTAAGTTTAGTTGAATACAGTTGAACTGTTTCTATTAAATTAAGTTTAGTTGAATACAGTTAAACTGTTTGTATTAAATTAAGTTTAGTTGAATACAGTTGAACTGTTTCTATTAAATTAAGTTTAGTTGAATACAGTTGAACTGTTTCTATTAAATTAAGTTTAGTTGAATACAGTTGAACTGTTTCTATTAAATTAAGTTTAGTTGAATACAGTTGAACTGTTTCTATTAAATTAACTTTAGTTGAATACAGTTGAACTGTTTGTATTAAATTAAGTTTAGTTCAATACAGTTGAACTGTTTCTATTAAATTAAGTTTAGTTCAATACAGATGAACTGTTTGTATTAAATTAAGTTTAGTTGAATACAGTTGAACTGTTTCTATTAAATTAAGTTTAGTTGAATACAGTTGAACTGTTTCTATTAAATTAAGTTTAGTTGAATACAGTTGAACTGTTTCTATTAAATTAAGTTTAGTTGAATACAGTTGAACTGTTTCTATTAAATTAAGTTTAGTTCAATACAGATGAACTGTTTGTATTAAATAAAGTTTAGTTGAATACAGTTGAACTGTTTCTATTAAATTAAGTTTAGTTGAATACAGTTGAACTGTTTCTATTAAATTAAGTTTAGTTGAATACAGTTGAACTGTTTCTATTAAATTAAGTTTAGTTGAATACAGTTGAACTGTTTCTATTAAATTAAGTTTAGTTGAATACAGTTGAACTGTTTCTATTAAATTAAGTTTAGTTGAATTCAGTTGAACTGTTTCTATTAAATTAAGTTTAGTTGAATACAGTTGAACTGTTTCTATTAAATTAAGTTTAGTTGAATACAGTTGAACTGTTTCTATTAAATTAAGTTTAGTTGAATACAGTTGAACTGTTTCTATTAAATTAACTTTAGTTGAATACAGTTGAACTGTTTCTATTAAATTAAGTTTAGTTGAATACAGTTGAACTGTTTCTATTAAATTAAGTTTAGTTGAATACAGTTGAACTGTTTCTATTAAATTAAGTTTAGTTGAATACAGTTGAACTGTTTCTATTAAATTAAGTTTAGTTGAATACAGTTGAACTGTTTCTATTAAATTAAGTTTAGTTGAATACAGTTGAACTGTTTCTATTAAATTAAGTTTAGTTGAATACAGTTGAACTGTTTCTATTAAATTAAGTTTAGTTGAATACAGTTGAACTGTTTCTATTAAATTAACTTTAGTTGAATACAGTTGAACTGTTTGTATTAAATTAAGTTTAGTTCAATACAGTTGAACTGTTTCTATTAAATTAAGTTTAGTTCAATACAGATGAACTGTTTGTATTAAATTAAGTTTAGTTGAATACAGTTGAACTGTTTCTATTAAATTAAGTTTAGTTGAATACAGTTGAACTGTTTCTATTAAATTAAGTTTAGTTGAATACAGTTGAACTGTTTCTATTAAATTAAGTTTAGTTGAATACAGTTGAACTGTTTCTATTAAATTAAGTTTAGTTGAATACAGTTAAACTGTTTGTATTAAACTAAGTTTAGTTGAATACAGTTGAACTGTTTCTATTAAATTAACTTTAGTTGAATACAGTTGAACTGTTTGTATTAAATTAAGTTTAGTTCAATACAGTTGAACTGTTTCTATTAAATTAAGTTTAGTTCAATACAGATGAACTGTTTGTATTAAATTAAGTTTAGTTGAATACAGTTGAACTGTTTCTATTAAATTAAGTTTAGTTGAATACAGTTGAACTGTTTCTATTAAATTAAGTTTAGTTGAATACAGTTGAACTGTTTCTATTAAATTAAGTTTAGTTGAATACAGTTGAACTGTTTCTATTAAATTAACTTTAGTTGAATACAGTTGAACTGTTTGTATTAAATTAAGTTTAGTTCAATACAGATGAACTGTTTGTATTAAATTAAGTTTAGTTGAATACAGTTGAACTGTTTCTATTAAATTAACTTTAGTTGAATACAGTTGAACTGTTTGTATTAAATTAAGTTTAGTTCAATACAGTTGAACTGTTTCTATTAAATTAAGTTTAGTTGAATACAGTTGAACTGTTTGTATTAAATTAAGTTTAGTTGAATACAGTTGAACTGTTTGTATTAAATTAAGTTTAGTTGAATACAGTTGAACTGTTTCTATTAAATTAAGTTTAGTTGAATACAGTTGAACTGTTTCTATTAAATTAAGTTTAGTTGAATACAGTTGAACTGTTTCTATTAAATTAAGTTTAGTTGAATACAGTTGAACTGTTTCTATTAAATTAAGTTTAGTTGAATACAGTTGAACTGTTTCTATTAAATTAAGTTTAGTTGAATACAGTTGAACTGTTTCTATTAAATTAAGTTTAGTTGAATACAGTTGAACTGTTTGTATTAAATTAAGTTTAGTTGAATACAGTTGAACTGTTTGTATTAAATTAACTTTAGTTGAATACAGTTGAACTGTTTGTATTAAATTAAGTTTAGTTCAATACAGTTGAACTGTTTGTATTAAATTAAGTTTAGTTGAATACAGTTGAACTGTTTCTATTAAATTAAGTTTAGTTGAATACAGTTGAACTGTTTCTATTAAATTAAGTTTAGTTGAATACAGTTGAACTGTTTGTATTAAATTAAGTTTAGTTGAATACAGTTGAACTGTTTGTATTAAATTAAGTTTAGTTCAATACAGTTGAACTGTTTGTATTAAATTAAATTTAGTTGAATAGAGTTGAACTGTTTGTATTAAATTAAGTTTAGTTGAATACAGTTGAACTGTTTGTATTAAATTAAATTTAGTTGAATACAGTTGAACTGTTTGTATTAAATTAAGTTTAGTTGAATACAGTTGAACTGTTTGTATTAAATTAAGTTTAGTTGAATACAGTTGAACTGTTTGTATTAAATTAAGTTTAGTTCAATACAGTTGAACTGTTTGTATTAAATTAAGTTTAGTTGAATACAGTTGAACTGTTTGTATTAAATTAAGTTTAGTTGAATACAGTTGAACTGTTTGTATTAAATTAAGTTTAGTTGAATACAGTTGAACTGTTTGTATTAAATTAAGTTTAGTTGAATACAGTTGAACTGTTTGTATTAAATTAAGTTTAGTTGAATACAGTTGAACTGTTTGTATTAAATTAAGTTTAGTTGAATACAGTTGAACTGTTTCTATTAAATTAAGTTTAGTTGAATACAGTTGAACTGTTTGTATTAAATTAAGTTTAGTTGAATACAGTTGAACTGTTTGTATTAAATTAAGTTTAGTTGAATACAGTTGAACTGTTTCTATTAAATTAAGTTTAGTTGAATACAGTTGAACTGTTTGTATTAAATTAAGTTTAGTTGAATACAGTTGAACTGTTTCTATTAAATTAAGTTTAGTTGAATACAGTTGAACTGTTTGTATTAAATTAAGTTTAGTTGAATACAGTTGAACTGTTTCTATTAAACTAAGTTTAGTTCAATACAGTTGAACTGTTTGTATTAAATTAAGTTTAGTTGAATACAGTTGAACTGTTTGTATTAAATTAAGTTTAGTTGAATACAGTTGAACTGTTTGTATTAAATTAAGTTTAGTTGAATACAGTTGAACTGTTTGTATTAAATTAAGTTTAGTTGAATACAGTTGAACTGTTTCTATTAAATTAAGTTTAGTTGAATACAGTTGAACTGTTTCTATTAAATTAAGTTTAGTTGAATACAGTTGAACTGTTTGTATTAAATTAAGTTTAGTTGAATACAGTTGAACTGTTTGTATTAAATTAAGTTTAGTTGAATACAGTTGAACTGTTTGTATTAAATTAAGTTTAGTTGAATACAGTTGAACTGTTTGTATTAAATTAAGTTTAGTTGAATACAGTTGAACTGTTTCTATTAAATTAAGTTTAGTTGAATACAGTTGAACTGTTTGTATTAAATTAAGTTTAGTTGAATACAGTTGAACTGTTTGTATTAAATTAAGTTTAGTTGAATACAGTTGAACTGTTTGTATTAAATTAAGTTTAGTTGAATACAGTTGAACTGTTTGTATTAAATTAAGTTTAGTTCAATACAGTTGAACTGTTTCTATTAAATTAAGTTTAGTTCAATACAGTTGAACTGTTTGTATTAAATTAAGTTTAGTTGAATAGAGTTGAACTGTTTCTATTAAATTAAGTTTAGTTGAATACAGTTGAACTGTTTCTATTAAATTAAGTTTAGTTGAATACAGTTAAACTGTTTGTATTAAATTAAGTTTAGTTGAATACAGTTGAACTGTTTCTATTAAATTAAGTTTAGTTGAATACAGTTGAACTGTTTCTATTAAATTAAGTTTAGTTGAATACAGTTGAACTGTTTGTATTAAATTAAGTTTAGTTGAATACAGTTGAACTGTTTCTATTAAATTAAGTTTAGTTGAATACAGTTGAACTGTTTGTATTAAATTAAGTTTAGTTGAATACAGTTGAACTGTTTCTATTAAATTAAGTTTAGTTGAATACAGTTGAACTGTTTCTATTAAATTAAGTTTAGTTGAATACAGTTAAACTGTTTGTATTAAATTAAGTTTAGTTGAATACAGTTGAACTGTTTCTATTAAATTAAGTTTAGTTGAATACAGTTGAACTGTTTCTATTAAATTAAGTTTAGTTGAATACAGTTGAACTGTTTCTATTAAATTAAGTTTAGTTGAATACAGTTGAACTGTTTCTATTAAATTAACTTTAGTTGAATACAGTTGAACTGTTTGTATTAAATTAAGTTTAGTTCAATACAGTTGAACTGTTTCTATTAAATTAAGTTTAGTTCAATACAGATGAACTGTTTGTATTAAATTAAGTTTAGTTGAATACAGTTGAACTGTTTCTATTAAATTAAGTTTAGTTGAATACAGTTGAACTGTTTCTATTAAATTAAGTTTAGTTGAATACAGTTGAACTGTTTCTATTAAATTAAGTTTAGTTGAATACAGTTGAACTGTTTCTATTAAATTAAGTTTAGTTCAATACAGATGAACTGTTTGTATTAAATTAAGTTTAGTTGAATACAGTTGAACTGTTTCTATTAAATTAAGTTTAGTTGAATACAGTTGAACTGTTTCTATTAAATTAAGTTTAGTTGAATACAGTTGAACTGTTTCTATTAAATTAAGTTTAGTTGAATACAGTTGAACTGTTTCTATTAAATTAAGTTTAGTTGAATACAGTTGAACTGTTTCTATTAAATTAAGTTTAGTTGAATACAGTTGAACTGTTTCTATTAAATTAAGTTTAGTTGAATACAGTTGAACTGTTTCTATTAAATTAAGTTTAGTTGAATACAGTTGAACTGTTTCTATTAAATTAAGTTTAGTTGAATACAGTTGAACTGTTTCTATTAAATTAACTTTAGTTGAATACAGTTGAACTGTTTCTATTAAATTAAGTTTAGTTGAATACAGTTGAACTGTTTCTATTAAATTAAGTTTAGTTGAATACAGTTGAACTGTTTCTATTAAATTAAGTTTAGTTGAATACAGTTGAACTGTTTCTATTAAATTAAGTTTAGTTGAATACAGTTGAACTGTTTCTATTAAATTAAGTTTAGTTGAATACAGTTGAACTGTTTCTATTAAATTAAGTTTAGTTGAATACAGTTGAACTGTTTCTATTAAATTAAGTTTAGTTGAATACAGTTGAACTGTTTCTATTAAATTAACTTTAGTTGAATACAGTTGAACTGTTTGTATTAAATTAAGTTTAGTTCAATACAGTTGAACTGTTTCTATTAAATTAAGTTTAGTTCAATACAGATGAACTGTTTGTATTAAATTAAGTTTAGTTGAATACAGTTGAACTGTTTCTATTAAATTAAGTTTAGTTGAATACAGTTGAACTGTTTCTATTAAATTAAGTTTAGTTGAATACAGTTGAACTGTTTCTATTAAATTAAGTTTAGTTGAATACAGTTGAACTGTTTCTATTAAATTAAGTTTAGTTGAATACAGTTAAACTGTTTGTATTAAACTAAGTTTAGTTGAATACAGTTGAACTGTTTCTATTAAATTAACTTTAGTTGAATACAGTTGAACTGTTTGTATTAAATTAAGTTTAGTTCAATACAGTTGAACTGTTTCTATTAAATTAAGTTTAGTTCAATACAGATGAACTGTTTGTATTAAATTAAGTTTAGTTGAATACAGTTGAACTGTTTCTATTAAATTAAGTTTAGTTGAATACAGTTGAACTGTTTCTATTAAATTAAGTTTAGTTGAATACAGTTGAACTGTTTCTATTAAATTAAGTTTAGTTGAATACAGTTGAACTGTTTCTATTAAATTAACTTTAGTTGAATACAGTTGAACTGTTTGTATTAAATTAAGTTTAGTTCAATACAGATGAACTGTTTGTATTAAATTAAGTTTAGTTGAATACAGTTGAACTGTTTCTATTAAATTAACTTTAGTTGAATACAGTTGAACTGTTTGTATTAAATTAAGTTTAGTTCAATACAGTTGAACTGTTTCTATTAAATTAAGTTTAGTTGAATACAGTTGAACTGTTTGTATTAAATTAAGTTTAGTTGAATACAGTTGAACTGTTTGTATTAAATTAAGTTTAGTTGAATACAGTTGAACTGTTTCTATTAAATTAAGTTTAGTTGAATACAGTTGAACTGTTTCTATTAAATTAAGTTTAGTTGAATACAGTTGAACTGTTTCTATTAAATTAAGTTTAGTTGAATACAGTTGAACTGTTTCTATTAAATTAAGTTTAGTTGAATACAGTTGAACTGTTTCTATTAAATTAAGTTTAGTTGAATACAGTTGAACTGTTTCTATTAAATTAAGTTTAGTTGAATACAGTTGAACTGTTTGTATTAAATTAAGTTTAGTTGAATACAGTTGAACTGTTTGTATTAAATTAACTTTAGTTGTATACAGTTGAACTGTTTGTATTAAATTAAGTTTAGTTCAATACAGTTGAACTGTTTGTATTAAATTAAGTTTAGTTGAATACAGTTGAACTGTTTCTATTAAATTAAGTTTAGTTGAATACAGTTGAACTGTTTCTATTAAATTAAGTTTAGTTGAATACAGTTGAACTGTTTGTATTAAATTAAGTTTAGTTGAATACAGTTGAACTGTTTGTATTAAATTAAGTTTAGTTCAATACAGTTGAACTGTTTGTATTAAATTAAATTTAGTTGAATAGAGTTGAACTGTTTGTATTAAATTAAGTTTAGTTGAATACAGTTGAACTGTTTGTATTAAATTAAATTTAGTTGAATACAGTTGAACTGTTTGTATTAAATTAAGTTTAGTTGAATACAGTTGAACTGTTTGTATTAAATTAAGTTTAGTTGAATACAGTTGAACTGTTTGTATTAAATTAAGTTTAGTTCAATACAGTTGAACTGTTTGTATTAAATTAAGTTTAGTTGAATACAGTTAAACTGTTTCTATTAAATTAAGTTTAGTTGAATACAGTTGAACTGTTTGTATTAAATTAAGTTTAGTTCAATACAGTTGAACTGTTTGTATTAAATTAAGTTTAGTTGAATACAGTTGAACTGTTTCTATTAAATTAAGTTTAGTTGAATACAGTTGAACTGTTTGTATTAAATTAAGTTTAGTTGAATACAGTTGAACTGTTTGTATTAAATTAAGTTTAGTTGAATACAGTTGAACTGTTTGTATTAAATTAAGTTTAGTTGAATACAGTTGAACTGTTTGTATTAAATTAAGTTTAGTTGAATACAGTTGAACTGTTTCTATTAAATTAAGTTTAGTTGAATACAGTTGAACTGTTTGTATTAAATTAAGTTTAGTTGAATACAGTTGAACTGTTTGTATTAAATTAAGTTTAGTTGAATACAGTTGAACTGTTTGTATTAAATTAAGTTTAGTTGAATACAGTTGAACTGTTTCTATTAAATTAAGTTTAGTTGAATATAGTTGAACTGTTTGTATTAAATTAAGTTTAGTTCAATACAGTTGAACTGTTTGTATTAAATTAAGTTTAGTTGAATACAGTTGAACTGTTTCTATTAAATTAAGTTTAGTTGAATACAGTTGAACTGTTTGTATTAAATTAAGTTTAGTTGAATATAGTTGAACTGTTTGTATTAAATTAAGTTTAGTTGAATACAGTTGAACTGTTTGTATTAAATTAAGTTTAGTTGAATATAGTTGAACTGTTTGTATTAAATTAAGTTTAGTTGAATACAGTTGAACTGTTTGTATTAAATTAAGTTTAGTTGAATATAGTTGAACTGTTTGTATTAAATTAAGTTTAGTTGAATACAGTTGAACTGTTTGTATTAAATTAAGTTTAGTTGAATACAGTTGAACTGTTTGTATTAAATTAAGTTTAGTTCAATACAGTTGAACTGTTTGTATTAAATTAAGTTTAGTTGAATACAGTTGAACTGTTTGTATTAAATTAAGTTTAGTTGAATACAGTTGAACTGTTTGTATTAAATTAAGTTTAGTTGAATACAGTTGAACTGTTTGTATTAAATTAAGTTTAGTTGAATACAGTTGAACTGTTTGTATTAAATTAAGTTTAGTTGAATACAGTTGAACTGTTTCTATTAATTTAAGTTTAGTTGAATATAGTTGAACTGTTTGTATTAAATTAAGTTTAGTTGAATACAGTTGAACTGTTTGTATTAAATTAAGTTTAGTTGAATACAGTTGAACTGTTTGTATTAAATTAAATTTAGTTGAATACAGTTGAACTGTTTGTATTAAATTAAGTTTAGTTGAATACAGTTGAACTGTTTGTATTAAATTAAGTTTAGTTGAATACAGTTAAACTGTTTCTATTAAATTAAGTTTAGTTGAATACAGTTAAACTGTTTCTATTAAATTAAGTTTAGTTGAATACAGTTGAACTGTTTGTATTAAATTAAGTTTAGTTGAATACAGTTGAACTGTTTGTATTAAATTAAGTTTAGTTCAATACAGTTGAACTGTTTCTATTAAATTAAGTTTAGTTCAATACAGTTGAACTGTTTCTATTAAATTAAGTTTAGTTGAATACAGTTGAACTGTTTGTATTAAATTAAGTTTAGTTGAATACAGTTGAACTGTTTGTATTAAATTAAGTTTAGTTGAATACATTTGAACTGTTTGTATTAAATTAAGTTTAGTTGAATACAGTTGAACTGTTTGTATTAAATTAAGTTTAGTTCAATACAGTTGAACTGTTTGTATTAAATTAAGTTTAGTTGAATACATTTGAACTGTTTGTATTAAATTAAGTTTAGTTGAATACAGTTGAACTGTTTGTATTAAATTAAGTTTAGTTGAATACAGTTGAACTGTTTGTATTAAATTAAGTTTAGTTGAATACAGTTGAACTGTTTGTATTAAATTAAGTTTAGTTGAATACAGTTGAACTGTTTGTATTAAATTAAGTTTAGTTCAATACAGTTGAACTGTTTCTATTAAATTAAGTTTAGTTGAATACAGTTGAACTGTTTCTATTAAATTAAGTTTAGTTGAATACAGTTGAACTGTTTGTATTAAATTAAGTTTAGTTGAATACAGTTGAACTGTTTCTATTAAATTAAGTTTAGTTGAATACAGTTGAACTGTTTGTATTAAATTAAGTTTAGTTCAATACAGTTGAACTGTTTGTATTAAATTAAGTTTAGTTGAATACAGTTGAACTGTTTGTATTAAATTAAGTTTAGTTGAATACAGTTGAACTGTTTGTATTAAATTAAGTTTAGTTGAATACAGTTGAACTGTTTGTATTAAATTAAGTTTAGTTGAATACAGTTGAACTGTTTGTATTAAATTAAGTTTAGTTGAATACAGTTGAACTGTTTGTAATAAATTAAGTTTAGTTCAATACAGTTGAACTGTTTGTATTAAATTAAGTTTAGTTGAATACATTTGAACTGTTTGTATTAAATTAAGTTTAGTTGAATACAGTTGAACTGTTTGTATTAAATTAAGTTTAGTTGAATACAGTTGAACTGTTTGTATTAAATTAAGTTTAGTTGAATACAGTTGAACTGTTTGTATTAAATTAAGTTTAGTTGAATACAGTTGAACTGTTTGTATTAAATTAAGTTTAGTTGAATACAGTTAAACTGTTTGTATTAAATTAAGTTTAGTTGAATACAGTTGAACTGTTTGTATTAAATTAAGTTTAGTTCAATACAGTTGAACTGTTTCTATTAAATTAAGTTTAGTTCAATACAGTTGAACTGTTTCTATTAAATTAAGTTTAGTTCAATACAGTTGAACTGTTTGTATTAAATTAAGTTTAGTTGAATACAGTTGAACTGTTTGTATTAAATTAAGTTTAGTTCAATACAGTTGAACTGTTTGTATTAAATTAAGTTTAGTTGAATACAGTTGAACTGTTTGTATTAAATTAAGTTTAGTTGAATACAGTTGAACTGTTTGTATTAAATTAATTTTAGTTGAATACAGTTGAACTGTTTGTATTAAATTAAGTTTAGTTGAATACAGTTGAACTGTTTGTATTACATTAAGTTTAGTTGAATACAGTTGAACTGTTTCTATTAAATTAATTTAGTTGAATACAGTTGAACTGTTTCTATTAAATTAAGTTTAGTTGAATACAGTTGAACTGTTTGTATTAAATTAAGTTTAGTTGAATACAGTTGAACTGTTTCTATTAAATTAGAGGGGCCACCCACTGTCTGCGGGGCTCCCGCACCAAGTGGAGGAGCGCTCGGGGGCCGGATGATGGCGCGGGGCTGCCAGAAAGCTGGCAACCGGTGTAGTACTGTGGTACAAGCTGCAAGCGCTGCCATACAACATTTATGAATTCTGTAAATAGTGTTGCCTGGCAACGTTATGAAGGTGTATAATAATATATAAACATAAAAACAATCAATTTAAATATATCGGTCTACTGTAGGTACAGTTGTAAGTCTATTTACTGCTGTATTTGGCTGATATATTTACTGTGTTTGGTGGTGGTGCAGTTTAACTGTTTGTTGTATAAGTTTTTAAATTTCCCGCGTTTATATTACATTAAAATGTGGGGCGAGACACGTAGTCGGCGAGCCTTGGCATACGGTTCATATAGGGCAAATGGGGCATGTCCGTCTGTCTGTCTGTCCGTCTGGTAAATGTTTGAACGCGAATATCTCGGCATTGCTGGTTCGGAATTGAACCAAACTTAGTAGGTAAGTAGTAGAGAGAAAGTTTAGAAAGTTTGTAAAGTTTGGTGAAAAATCATGCAGTCTGACGTCAGCTACGACAGATTATGTGGTTTTTAGAAAATGTTAAATTTCTCGAGAAGGCCTCATTTTCCTGAGCTGAAATTTTGGTGGCCGGTAGAGAATCATGAAGTCTATCTTTTACGAAATTGAAAAGTTAAGACATTTAATTGGGGATCCGCTAGAGACTCAGAAGTAATGACATAGGCCTACCGGTACGGTACTGCTATACAGTGCTGCACTGGTAAGTACGAAATTGCAGAATAACAATTTGACACCACCTAGCGGATTAACATATGATTGTATGTAACGAATGAATACATTTATAGCATGGGATATGGGGTCCAAACTAGACATGCCCCATTTGCTCTATATGAACCGTATGCCAAGGCTTGCCGACTACGTGCTGCGCGAAGTCCCCACGAACGTGTTTAATACGTTAGGTATAAGGTACAAGTTTCTATTAAATTAAGTTTAGTTGAATACAGTTGAACTGTTTGTATTAAATTAAGTTTAGTTGAATATAGTTGAACTGTTTGTATTAAATTAAGTTTAGTTGAATACAGTTGAACTGTTTGTATTAAATTAAGTTTAGTTGAATACAGTTAAACTGTTTGTATTAAATTAAGTTTAGTTGAATACAGTTGAACTGTTTGTATTAAATTAAGTTTAGTTGAATACAGTTGAACTGTTTCTATTAAATTAAGTTTAGTTGAATACAGTTGAACTGTTTGTATTAAATTAAGTTTAGTTGAATACAGTTGAACTGTTTGTATTAAATTAAGTTTAGTTGAATACAGTTGAACTGTTTCTATTAAATTAAGTTTAGTTGAATACAGTTGAACTGTTTGTATTAAATTAAGTTTAGTTGAATACAGTTGAACTGTTTGTATTAAATTAAGTTTAGTTGAATACAGTTGAACTGTTTGTATTAAATTAAGTTTAGTTGAATACAGTTGAACTGTTTGTATTAAATTAAGTTTAGTTGAATACAGTTGAACTGTTTGTATTAAATTAAGTTTAGTTGAATACAGTTGAACTGTTTGTATTAAATTAAGTTTAGTTGAATACAGTTGAACTGTTTGTATTAAATTAAGTTTAGTTGAATACAGTTGAACTGTTTGTATTAAATTAAGTTTAGTTGAATACAGTTGAACTGTTTCTATTAAATTAAGTTTAGTTGAATACAGTTGAACTGTTTGTATTAAATTAAGTTTAGTTGAATACAGTTGAACTGTTTCTATTAAATTAAGTTTAGTTGAATACAGTTGAACTGTTTCTATTAAATTAAGTTTAGTTGAATACAGTTGAACTGTTTGTATTAAATTAAGTTTAGTTGAATACAGTTGAACTGTTTCTATTAAATTAAGTTTAGTTGAATACAGTTGAACTGTTTGTATTAAATTAAGTTTAGTTGAATACAGTTGAACTGTTTCTATTAAATTAAGTTTAGTTGAATACAGTTGAACTGTTTGTATTAAATTAAGTTTAGTTGAATACAGTTGAACTGTTTGTATTAAATTAAGTTTAGTTGAATACAGTTGAACTGTTTGTATTAAATTAAGTTTAGTTGAATACAGTTGAACTGTTTCTATTAAATTAAGTTTAGTTGAATACAGTTGAACTGTTTGTATTAAATTAAGTTTAGTTGAATACAGTTGAACTGTTTCTATTAAACTAAGTTTAGTTCAATACAGTTGAACTGTTTGTATTAAATTAAGTTTAGTTGAATACAGTTGAACTGTTTCTATTAAATTAAGTTTAGTTGAATACAGTTGAACTGTTTGTATTAAATTAAGTTTAGTTGAATACAGTTGAACTGTTTGTATTAAATTAAGTTTAGTTGAATACAGTTGAACTGTTTGTATTAAATTAAGTTTAGTTGAATACAGTTGAACTGTTTGTATTAAATTAAGTTTAGTTGAATACAGTTGAACTGTTTGTATTAAATTAAGTTTAGTTCAATACAGTTGAACTGTTTCTATTAAATTAAGTTTAGTTGAATACAGTTGAACTGTTTGTATTAAATTAACTTTAGTTGAATACAGTTGAACTGTTTGTATTAAATTAAGTTTAGTTGAATACAGTTGAACTGTTTGTATTAAATTAAGTTTAGTTGAATACAGTTGAACTGTTTGTATTAAATTAAGTTTAGTTGAATACAGTTGAACTGTTTGTATTAAATTAAGTTTAGTTCAATACAGTTGAACTGTTTCTATTAAATTAAGTTTAGTTGAATACAGTTGAACTGTTTCTATTAAATTAAGTTTAGTTGAATACAGTTGAACTGTTTCTATTAAATTAAGTTTAGTTGAATACAGTTGAACTGTTTCTATTAAATTAAGTTTAGTTGAATACAGTTGAACTGTTTGTATTAAATTAAGTTTAGTTGAATACAGTTGAACTGTTTGTATTAAATTAAGTTTAGTTGAATACAGTTGAACTGTTTGTATTAAATTAAGTTTAGTTGAATACAGTTGAACTGTTTGTATTAAATTAAGTTTAGTTGAATACAGTTGAACTGTTTGTATTAAATTAAGTTTAGTTGAATACAGTTGAACTGTTTGTATTAAATTAAGTTTAGTTCAATACAGTTGAACTGTTTCTATTAAATTAAGTTTAGTTGAATACAGTTGAACTGTTTCTATTAAATTAAGTTTAGTTGAATACAGTTGAACTGTTTCTATTAAATTAAGTTTAGTTGAATACAGTTGAACTGTTTCTATTAAATTAAGTTTAGTTGAATACAGTTGAACTGTTTGTATTAAATTAAGTTTAGTTGAATACAGTTGAACTGTTTCTATTAAATTAAGTTTAGTTGAATACAGTTGAACTGTTTCTATTAAATTAAGTTTAGTTGAATACAGTTGAACTGTTTCTATTAAATTAAGTTTAGTTGAATACAGTTGAACTGTTTGTATTAAATTAAGTTTAGTTGAATACAGTTGAACTGTTTCTATTAAATTAAGTTTAGTTGAATACAGTTGAACTGTTTCTATTAAATTAAGTTTAGTTGAATACAGTTGAACTGTTTCTATTAAATTAAGTTTAGTTGAATACAGTTGAACTGTTTCTATTAAATTAAGTTTAGTTGAATACAGTTGAACTGTTTGTATTAAATTAAGTTTAGTTGAATACAGTTAAACTGTTTCTATTAAATTAAGTTTAGTTGAATACAGTTGAACTGTTTGTATTAAATTAAGTTTAGTTGAATACAGTTGAACTGTTTGTATTAAATTAAGTTTAGTTCAATACAGTTGAACTGTTTCTATTAAATTAAGTTTAGTTGAATACAGTTGAACTGTTTGTATTAAATTAAGTTTAGTTGAATACAGTTGAACTGTTTGTATTAAATTAAGTTTAGTTGAATACAGTTGAACTGTTTGTATTAAATTAAGTTTAGTTGAATACAGTTGAACTGTTTGTATTAAATTAAGTTTAGTTGAATACAGTTGAACTGTTTGTATTAAATTAAGTTTAGTTGAATACAGTTGAACTGTTTGTATTAAATTAAGTTTAGTTGAATACAGTTGAACTGTTTCTATTAAATTAAGTTTAGTTGAATACAGTTGAACTGTTTGTATTAAATTAACTTTAGTTGAATACAGTTGAACTGTTTGTATTAAATTAAGTTTAGTTCAATACAGTTGAACTGTTTGTATTAAATTAAGTTTAGTTGAATACAGTTGAACTGTTTCTATTAAATTAAGTTTAGTTGAATATAGTTGAACTGTTTGTATTAAATTAAGTTTAGTTGAATACAGTTGAACTGTTTGTATTAAATTAAGTTTAGTTGAATACAGTTGAACTGTTTGTATTAAATTAAGTTTAGTTGAATACAGTTGAACTGTTTGTATTAAATTAAGTTTAGTTCAATACAGTTGAACTGTTTGTATTAAATTAAGTTTAGTTGAATACAGTTAAACTGTTTGTATTAAATTAAGTTTAGTTGAATACAGTTGAACTGTTTGTATTAAATTAAGTTTAGTTGAATACAGTTGAACTGTTTGTATTAAATTAAGTTTAGTTCAATACAGTTGAACTGTTTGTATTAAATTAAGTTTAGTTGAATACAGTTAAACTGTTTGTATTAAATTAAGTTTAGTTGAATACAGTTGAACTGTTTGTATTAAATTAAGTTTAGTTGAATACAGTTAAACTGTTTCTATTAAATTAAGTTTAGTTCAATACAGTTGAACTGTTTGTATTAAATTAAGTTTAGTTGAATACAGTTAAACTGTTTGTATTAAATTAAGTTTAGTTGAATACAGTTGAACTGTTTGTATTAAATTAAGTTTAGTTCAATACAGTTGAACTGTTTCTATTAAATTAAGTTTAGTTGAATACAGTTGAACTGTTTGTATTAAATTAAGTTTAGTTCAATACAGTTGAACTGTTTGTATTAAATTAAGTTTAGTTGAATACAGTTGAACTGTTTGTATTAAATTAAGTTTAGTTGAATACAGTTGAACTGTTTGTATTAAATTAAGTTTAGTTCAATACAGTTGAACTGTTTGTATTAAATTAAGTTTAGTTCAATACAGTTGAACTGTTTGTATTAAATTAAGTTTAGTTGAATACAGTTGAACTGTTTGTATTAAATTAAGTTTAGTTGAATACAGTTGAACTGTTTGTATTAAATTAAGTTTAGTTGAATACAGTTGAACTGTTTGTATTAAATTAAGTTTAGTTGAATACAGTTGAACTGTTTGTATTAAATTAAGTTTAGTTCAATACAGTTGAACTGTTTCTATTAAATTAAGTTTAGTTGAATACAGTTGAACTGTTTGTATTAAATTAACTTTAGTTGAATACAGTTGAACTGTTTGTATTAAATTAAGTTTAGTTGAATACAGTTGAACTGTTTGTATTAAATTAAGTTTAGTTGAATACAGTTGAACTGTTTGTATTAAATTAAGTTTAGTTCAATACAGTTGAACTGTTTGTATTAAATTAAGTTTAGTTCAATACAGTTGAACTGTTTCTATTAAATTAAGTTTAGTTGAATACAGTTGAACTGTTTGTATTAAATTAAGTTTAGTTGAATACAGTTGAACTGTTTGTATTAAATTAAGTTTAGTTGAATACAGTTGAACTGTTTGTATTAAATTAAGTTTAGTTCAATACAGTTAAACTGTTTGTATTAAATTAAGTTTAGTTGAATACAGTTGAACTGTTTGTATTAAATTAAGTTTAGTTGAATACAGTTGAACTGTTTGTATTAAATTAAGTTTAGTTGAATACAGTTGAACTGTTTGTATTAAATTAAGTTTAGTTGAATACAGTTGAACTGTTTGTATTAAATTAAGTTTAGTTGAATACAGTTGAACTGTTTGTATTAAATTAAGTTTAGTTGAATACAGTTGAACTGTTTGTATTAAATTAAGTTTAGTTGAATACAGTTGAACTGTTTGTATTAAATTAAGTTTAGTTGAATACAGTTGAACTGTTTGTATTAAATTAAGTTTAGTTGAATACAGTTGAACTGTTTGTATTAAATTAAGTTTAGTTGAATACAGTTCAACTGTTTGTATTAAATTAAGTTTAGTTGAATACAGTTCAACTGTTTGTATTAAATTAAGTTTAGTTGAATACAGTTAAACTGTTTCTATTAAATTAAGTTTAGTTGAATACAGTTGAACTGTTTGTATTAAATTAAGTTTAGTTCAATACAGTTGAACTGTTTGTATTAAATTAAGTTTAGTTGAATACAGTTGAACTGTTTGTATTAAATTAAGTTTAGTTGAATACAGTTGAACTGTTTGTATTAAATTAAGTTTAGTTGAATACAGTTGAACTGTTTGTATTAAATTAAGTTTAGTTGAATACAGTTGAACTGTTTGTATTAAATTAAGTTTAGTTGAATACAGTTTGAACTGTTTGTATTAAATTAAGTTTAGTTGAATACAGTTGAACTGTTTCTATTAAATTAAGTTTAGTTGAATACAGTTGAACTGTTTGTATTAAATTAAGTTTAGTTGAATACAGTTGAACTGTTTGTATTAAATTAAGTTTAGTTGAATACAGTTGAACTGTTTGTATTAAATTAAGTTTAGTTGAATACAGTTGAACTGTTTGTATTAAATTAAATTTAGTTGAATACAGTTGAACTGTTTGTATTAAATTAAGTTTAGGTGAATACAGTTGAACTGTTTGTATTAAATTAAGTTTAGTTGAATACAGTTGAACTGTTTGTATTAAATTAAGTTTAGTTGAATACAGTTGAACTGTTTCTATTAAATTAAGTTTAGTTGAATACAGTTGAACTGTTTGTATTAAATTAAGTTTAGTTGAATACAGTTGAACTGTTTCTATTAAATTAAGTTTAGTTGAATACAGTTGAACTGTTTCTATTAAATTAAGTTTAGTTGAATACAGTTGAACTGTTTGTATTAAATTAAGTTTAGTTGAATACAGTTGAACTGTTTCTATTAAATTAAGTTTAGTTGAATACAGTTGAACTGTTTGTATTAAATTAAGTTTAGTTGAATACAGTTGAACTGTTTCTATTAAATTAAGTTTAGTTGAATACAGTTGAACTGTTTGTATTAAATTAAGTTTAGTTGAATACAGTTGAACTGTTTGTATTAAATTAAGTTTAGTTCAATACAGTTGAACTGTTTGTATTAAATTAAGTTTAGTTGAATACAGTTGAACTGTTTGTATTAAATTAAGTTTAGTTGAATACAGTTGAACTGTTTGTATTAAATTAAGTTTAGTTGAATACAGTTGAACTGTTTCTATTAAATTAAGTTTAGTTGAATACAGTTGAACTGTTTCTATTAAATTAAGTTTAGTTGAATACAGTTGAACTGTTTGTATTAAATTAAGTTTAGTTGAATACAGTTGAACTGTTTCTATTAAATTAAGTTTAGTTGAATACAGTTGAACTGTTTCTATTAAATTAAGTTTAGTTGAATACAGTTGAACTGTTTGTATTAAATTAAATTTAGTTGAATACAGTTGAACTGTTTGTATTAAATTAAGTTTAGTTGAATACAGTTGAACTGTTTGTATTAAATTAAGTTTAGTTGAATACAGTTGAACTGTTTGTATTAAATTAATTTTAGTTGAATACAGTTGAACTGTTTGTATTAAATTAAGTTTAGTTGAATACAGTTGAACTGTTTCTATTAAATTAAGTTTAGTTGAATACAGTTGAACTGTTTGTAATAAATTAAGTTTAGTTGAATACAGTTGAACTGTTTGTATTAAATTAAGTTTAGTTGAATACAGTTGAACTGTTTGTATTAAATTAAGTTTAGTTGAATACAGTTGAACTGTTTGTATTAAACTAAGTTTAGTTCAATACAGTTGAACTGTTTGTATTAAATTGCTAATTTATGGTGATTAATAATTTAACATGGTTCTCCTATTCATCTAATTAATTTACAAATATAATTATTTAATATTAAAATCTTTATGACAAATTAATGTTTCAGAATTTTTCACAGGTATTGTATATTTTATCATGTATTTTCTCATATATGCTATGAATATAATAATAATAGCGAGTAATTAATAATTCTATCTTTGGTGGTTTTATTGATGTGACAAGTCGAATTAACTGCAATCGACTACCTGCCGCAAGGTGGCATTGCAGCTAAATCGAAAACGGGCCTTTACATTAAATTTTCCCAAAATTAATGTAATGCCATTCATTTATTTCCACCTGACTGTATGAAAGTGGTTTTATTCCACCAGTACCGCTGAATTCCATCTAGATGTCCCAAACCGACGACTCCAACCACCACTCCTGGAACCTTACAGACACCGTCAGTAGACACTGGTAGTGTCTGCAGTCGAACTATGTCGTTAAGTTTATTCGCCATGAATCTGTCTCTGTCGTCAACCAAAGCGTTGTATAGATTGGGCACAGACGATCGCATTGACACCATAGTAGGGTGGGCGATATCATATAGTTCCCCGGGGTCTGCAGTTTTAATATCCTCGAAAGATGTAATCGTCTTTGTCCCTTCCTTATTCATGAGGCGACTCCCAGAGAATAGCGACAGTAATTTCTCCCCGGTCCGCCCAAAGTCCTGAGGAAAGGCGTTCACTAAATTGTTCATAGTTACGCTCTGCAACTGATCCCCTAATACGATTTGACAACCGGCGATCGTTTTAGAAACTCGATTTGCCGCTATGAACTCTCCCCCGTAGTGACCGAGGCCCTTTAGAAACTCGCGAAGAAGTTTAACAACCGCCTCGAAAGCAAATTCACCGAACCCGCCGGTACGAGACAGATGTCTGCCGACGGCCGAATAAGGATCGAAAGGGTTTTCCTCGTTGTGTAAAATTCTCTCCCTTTCCGCGCAAAGTTCTAGCAATACAGCATCGGGTTGGGAGCATTCAATCACCTTGGTAACAAGGTCAACACTAGGTTTGTTTATGTGGGCCGTTCCGACTAGAATGACGCGGCATCCATCCGGTTTCGGTAAGATTTTAACGCATTTATGGGCGGGAAGTGAATCGAGATCGCGCAGTTTTAATCGCTGAACGAGCGAATAACAACTGGAGTTCCATTGTTTTTCGTAAGAAAGTAAACGCAAGGAGATTCTAAACATTATTAATGATTGCAATTTAAATAAATAAACTCAATATTAATAAATCTAAACGTTTTGCATTTGAAGGCAGTGTTCGCAGTAGAATTTGAAATTATCTCTGATATCGATTATCTATGAGCTATTATATGAATTATCTGCATTATTATATAGCGGTGAGTAGTAGTACCCTACTACTGCGGTGGGACCGGAAAAATCTTACATTTTGTGACTTATTTTGATGATTTTCCAGATAAGTTTCTGATTCTGGTACATTTAGAAATACGTTGCTCCTACAGCTGCTGTATTTTATCTGGTACATTTAGAAATACGTTGCTCCTACAGCTGCTGTATTTTATCTGGTACATTTAGAAATACGTTGCTCCTACAGCTGCTGTATTTTATCTGGTACATTTAGAAATACGTTGCTCCTACAGCTGCTGTATTTTATCTGGTACACTTAGAAATACGTTGCTCCTACAGCTGCTGTATTTTATCCCAACTTTTAAGCAACATCAACTGTATGTCTAAATGTCTATGTGCAAATTACTTCGTGAAAGTTTCAGGTAAAACAATCCGTTGAGAAATTGATAAAAATTATATGTGCAGCACCATAAACTGTAAGTCTATGTGCAAAAACAATTGAAGGGCTGAGAATAAAAAGGTCTTATATGACATTTTCTTAGAATCAGAGTTATACTCATACAGCTGTATACACTCTGTATACAGAGGTCCTATGAGACCAACTTAACTTACCAATAAGGTTCTGAGATCATATGAACAATACTGCATGATATCCTGGAGTAAAATAGTCCTATGTACAGTAAAAATCGCATAGACATAAACAAAAAATGTCTTATGTACAATAAATGCTGCCTAATATAATATATGCAAAACAATTGTGAAGTTTTTGAAAATATTTTTTTTTTAAGTAAAGATTTTGAAGTACATTTATGTACTTGCATGCAAAAAATATAGAATGCCAACATCAACTGTAATGTGTAGGTAAAAAAAATGTAAAAGTGTGATTATCTCAGAATGACACTTTTATCACATAGGACTTTTTTATGCTCAGCCCTTCAATTATTCATCCCCCAAAAACTATAATTAATTCCCCAAAAACAATTATTCTTCGCCCAAAAACGATTATTCATCCCCCAAAAACAATTATTCATCCCCCAAAAACAATTATTCTTCGCCCAAAAACGATTATTCATCCCCCAAAAACAATTATTCATCCCCCAAAAACAATTATTCTTCCCCCAAAAATAATTATTCAATTTCCCTAAAAATAATTATTCTTCGCCCAAAAACAATTATTCATCCCCCAAAAACAATTATTCTTCGCCCAAAAACGATTATTCATCCCCCAAAAACAATTATTCATCCCCCAAAAACAATTATTCTTCGCCCAAAAACGATTATTCATCCCCCAAAAACAATTATTCATCCCCCAAAAACAATTATTCTTCGCCCAAAAACGATTATTCATCCCCCAAAAACAATTATTCATCCCCCAAAAACAATTATTCTTCGCCCAAAAACGATTATTCATCCCCCAAAAACAATTATTCATCCCCCAAAAACAATTATTCTTCCCCCAAAAATAATTATTCAATTTCCCTAAAAATAATTATTCTTCGCCCAAAAACGATTATTCTTCGCCCAAAAACAATTATTCATCCCCCAAAAACAATTATTCTTCGCCCAAAAACGATTATTCATCCCCCAAAAACAATTATTCATCCCCCAAAAACAATTATTCTTCCCCCAAAAATAATTACTAAATTTCCCTAAAAATAATTACTTGTCAACCAAAAACAATTCTTCTACGGTAGTAGCACCAAAATTTATGGAAAATTTAACTATACAAATTCATTCATTATTTATTTCCATAAATCAAACAAAATCTTTAATCATATTATACCGACGATCCTCGGATGAGTACAATACAAAGACCAATTATAAAGACCTGCATAATCTTGTAACATGTGTTAACTTTCGTTTATTGTTTTGGTTTCCACAACACGCCTCTGCAACCTGCTCCTTTAAATGGCAATGGGACCTAACACTCCTTTGGGACCTAAAGCTCTTTGGGACCTAACGCTCTTTGGGACTTCATGCTCTTTGGGGCCTAACGCTCTTTGGGACTTCATGCTCTTTGGGGCCTAACGCTCTTTGGAACCTAACGCTCTTTGCGACCTAACGCTCTTAGGGACCTAATGCCCTTTGGGACCTAATGCTTCTTTGGGACCTAACGCTCTTAGGGACCTACCGCTCTTAGGGACCTAAGACTCCTTTGGGACCTAGCGCTCTTTGGGACCTATCGCTCTTTGGGACCTAACGCTCTTAGGGACCTAATGCTCTTTCGATCCTAACGCTCTTTGAGATCTAACGCTCTTAGGGACCTAATGCTCTTTGGGACCTAACGCTCTTTGGGACCTAACGCTCTTAGGGACCTACCGCTCTTTGGGACCTAACGCTCTTTGGGACCTAACGCTCTTTGGGACCTAATGCTCTTTCGATCCTAATGCTCTTTGAGATCTAACGCTCTTAGGGACCTAATGCTCTTTGGGACCTAACGCTCTTTGGGACCTAACGCTCTTTGGGACCTAACGCTCTTTGGGGCCTAACGCTCTTTGGGACCTAACGCTCTTTGGGACCTAATGCTCTTTTGGATCTAACACTCTTTGGGACCTAACGCTCTTTGGGACCTAATGCTCTTTTGGATCTAACACTCTTTGGGACCTAATGCTCTTTGGGACCTAACGCTCTTTGGGACCTAACGCTCATTGGGACCTAATACTCTTTGGGACCTTTTGGGACCTAATGCTCTTTGGGGCCTAACGCTCTTTGGGACCTAGCGCTCTTTGGGACCTAACGCTTGTTGGGACCTAACACTCTTTGGGACCTAAAACGCTCTTTCTGACCTAACACTCCTTTGGGACCTAACGCTCTTTGGGGCCTAACGCTCTTTGGTATCTAACTCTCTTTGGGACCTAACGCTCTTAGGGGCCTAACGCTCTTTGGGACCTAACGCTCTTAGGGACCTAACGCTCTTTGGGACCTAACGCTCTTAGGGACCTAACGCTCTTTGGGATCTAACGCTCTTTGGGACCTAATGCTCTTTGGGTCCTAATGCTCTTTGGGACCTAATGCTCTTTGGGTCCTAACGCTCTTAGGGATCTAACACTCTTAGGGATCTAACGCTCTTAGGGACCTAATGCTCTTTGGGGCCTAACGCTCTTTGGGACCTAACACTACTTTGGGACCTAATGCTCTTTGGGACCTAACGCTCTTTGGGACCTAACACGCTTTGGGACCTAACGCTCTTAGGGACCTAACGCTCTTTTGGATCTAACACTCTTTGGGACCTAACGCTCTTTGGGACCTAATGCTCTTTTGGATCTAACACTCTTTGGGACCTAGTGCTCTTTGGGACCTAACGCTCTTTGGGACCTAACGCTCTTTGGGACCTAATACTCTTTGGGACCTTTTGGGACCTAATGCTCTTTGGGGCCTAACGCTCTTTGGGACCTAGCGCTCTTTGGGACCTAACGCTTGTTGGGACCTAACACTCTTTGGGACCTAAAACGCTCTTTCTGACCTAACACTCCTTTGGGACCTAACGCTCTTTGGGGCCTAACGCTCTTTGAGACCTAACGCTCTTTGGGACCTAACGCTCTTTGGAACATAACGCTCTTTGGGTCCTAATGCTCTTTGGGACCTAACACTCTTTGGGACTAAAACGCTCTTTCGGACCTAACACTCCTTTGGGACCTAACGCTCTTTGGTATCTAACGCTCTTTAGGACCTAACGCTCTTAGGGGCCTAACGCTCTTTGGGACCTAACGCTCTTAGGGACCTAACGCTCTTTGGGACCTAACGCTCTTAGGGACCTAACGCTCTTTGGGATCTAACGCTCTTTGGGACCTAATGCTCTTTGGGTCCTAATGCTCTTTGGGACCTAATGCTCTTTGGGTCCTAACGCTCTTAGGGATCTAACACTCTTAGGGATCTAACGCTCTTAGGGACCTAATGCTCTTTGGGGCCTAACGCTCTTTGGGACCTAACACTCCTTTGGGACCTAATGCTCTTTGGGACCTAACGCTCTTTGGGACCTAACACTCTTTGGGACCTAACGCTCTTAGGGACCTAACGCTCTTTGGGACCTAACGCTCTTTGGGACCAAATGCTCTTTGGGACCTAACGTTCTTTGGGTCATAACGCGACTTTACCTCTTTGTTTTGTAAGAATGGGCAGTAAAGTCTTGGGTCTTTGTTTTGTACTCACCCGACGATCCTTGTAACAATAGTCAGCAACTGAGAGTCTGTAACTAAGAGTCTGTTTATTTTGGTAGAACATTTGATTATTTTGGTAGAACATTTGATTATTTTGGTAGAATATTTGATTATTTTGGGGGAATAAGTATTTACTTTGAGGGAATATGTATTTATTCTGGGGAAAATGTATTTATTCTGGGGAAAATATGTATTTATTTTGGGGGGAATATGTATTTATTTTGGGGGATTATGTATTTATTTTGGGGGATTATGTATTTATTTTGGGGGGAAATATATTTATTTTGGGAAAATTTGTATTTATTGTGGGAAAATTTGTATTTATTTTGGGGTTTTGTCATTTATTTTGGTGTTTGATAATTGTTTTTGGTGTTGAATAATTGTTTTTGGGGTTTGAATAATTTTATTTAGGATCATATTATTTAATAAAATTTGTGTAATATAAGTTTTTTTGGTGAAATTGGATTTTGGTTTGACTTTAATTGGTAGCCTTAATATATGAATAAATTGAGAGAATGTTGTCATAGAAATCGATGAATATATTTAGAAATACAAATACAAGCCTAATAATTAAAAGATCTGGGTAGCGAAAAATTGTCCACTATAGGAAAAGCTGATAGATGAAAGTGAATAACTTACGAGATTATCACAGAAGAATAATCACAAATCGTGTAGTAAAAAGAATGTAATAGTTACTAAATACAAACATCGATCGAAAGTATAAGTTATTTATAGTACCGGTACGGTACAGTATAAGTACGGTATAAAACATTGCAACGATTGAAACAACGTAACGGTACCGGTAACGGTAACGGTACCATGTACCGAAAGTATAAGTGACGGTATAAAACATTGCAACGACTGAAACAACGTAACGGTACCGGTACCTGTACCGAAAGTATAAGTACGGTATAAAACATTGCAACGATTGAAACAACGTAACGGTACCGGTACCGGTACCATGTACCGAAAGTATAAGTACGGTATAAAACATTGCAACGATTGAAACAACGTAACGGTACCGGTACCGGTACCTGTACCATGTATATACATAATATAATATAAGCATTTTGGTAGTAAATAATAACTATTCGATTAAATTATTTCATATTCATTAATATACAATAAATACAATATTATTCTGTAAATACTACAAGCAAATATTTTGAGATAAACATAAAAAACTATATTTGTAATATTTTATAAATAAAAAACCAAAAAATATTTCATTCAAAACCCAATATAATTTTAAAACACAAAAACATAAGTTGTATATACGTACGGTACGCGGTACGTACATGTATTTTGTATATGTACACGTATATATACACGTATATATACGTACGGTACGCGGTACGTACATATATATGTACACGTATATATACGTACGGTAGGTACATGTACGTATATGTACACGTATATATACGTACGGTAGGTACATGTACGTACATGTATATGTACACGTATATATACGTACGGTAGGTACATGTACGTACATGTATATGTACACGTATACATACGTACGGTACGCGGTACGTACATGTATATGTACACGTATATATACGTACGGTAGGTACATGTATATGTACACGTATATATACGTACGGCAGGTACATGTACGTATATGTACACGTATATATACGTACGGTAGGTACATGTATATGTACACGTATATATACGTACGGTAGGTACATGTACGTACATGTATATATACACGTATATATACGCACGGTACGCGGTACGTACATGTATATGTACACGTATACATACGTACGGTAGGTACATGTACGTATATGTACACGTATATATACGTACGGTAGGTACATGTACGTACATGTATATGTACACGTATATATACGTTCGGTAGGTACATGTACGTACATGTATATGTACACGTATACATACGTACGGTACGCGGTACGTACATGTATATGTACACGTATATATACGTACAGTAGGTACATGTACGGTACGTACATGTATATGTACACGTATATATAGGTACGGTAGGTACATGTACGTACATGTATATGTACACGTATATATACGTACGGTAGGTACATGTACGTACATGTATATGTACACGTATATATACGTACGGTAGGTACATGTATATGTACACGTATATATACGTTCGGTATGTACATGTACGTACATGTATATGTACACGTATACATACGTACGGTACGCGGTACGTACATGTATATGTACACGTATATATACGTACAGTAGGTACATGTACGGTACGTACATGTATATGTACACGTATATATAGGTACGGTAGGTACATGTACGTACATGTATATGTACACGTATATATACGTACGGTTGGTACATGTACGTACATGTATATGTACACGTATATATACGTACGGTAGGTACATGTATATGTACACGTATATATACGTACGGTAGGTACATGTATATATACACGTATATATACACGTATATATACACGTATATATACGTACGTAGAACCTTATATTGTTTATATTTTATGTAACAAATAGTTAGTGCAGTGCAATAAATAATTTCTAAATAACAGTTGCATAATTCAACAAAACTGAGATAGAATAAATAAGCCTGATTGAATATACAATACTATATACTAACTTAGATTATATAATACAGTCAGAGTCATATGTTAATAAAATATAAAACTAACACAGCAAAATATATAAAGTTTAATTATATTAATAAAAAACATATTTACTTTTTTCTAATATTAAATTTAAGAAACTCTAATTAAAACTAATATTTCTAAAGTGAAACAAAATTAGCAGGTACTAGCACCACCATAACAAATAATTTATACATTAAATAAACACTATTACTGTAGAAATTCTAAAAAAAAACGGAATAGAAGGAAACCAGTTCCTTCGAAATTAAATAAATTATTTTTATTTACGGGGCAAATAAGTTATTAAATCTAATATTCTTTGTTCAGGAATAATTATGACACAATCTTAGCGACTTAACCAGCACTTTATACATAAAATAAATAAACCAAAGCACTTAATACTAAAGCAGTAAGCAGAATAAGAACATTTGTAGGTAGATGTACAACCATCCAGCCATCCAATCTAAGCATAGAAATAACAAAACCAGGGAGGGACGTATATCTAAAAAAAAATGTTAATTTAATCAAAAGCATCAAGGTAGTACTGAGGTAAAGGTTCTGGTTGTAGTGCTGATGTTCTCTACACAAAACAATAAACGAAACCTTATTTCACTTACAGTCAATTTAGTAAATGGTTGAAAATAAGTTGAAAGATATAGGCCCCCTACCTAATTAGATAAGTTGAAAATTTAGAAAAATATTTCAAATTACACATACCGGCTGACCGGTCAGACGGTACAGTATTGGTATAAAAGCTAAGGATAAATCCTCAGTACATGCAGTCTATTTCAGTACCGGTACTTGACAAAATCTATACTTTGGGTGGCAGTAGTACGGAATGTGGATAGGCCTACACTACTGACAGACTGACTGGCTGACTACTGGACTACACGTACCGGTATTATACATGCTGTACAGCGACGACGTTATCTTTAGGATTGTCGTTGTCGAGACGAGTTACAATGTTCTGCAACTCTTCCAGTTCCTGAGTTGTACATTCATACTTGTGAGTGACCAGTTGTCTGTAGAAACGGACAGCAAATACCACGAAGAGAACCAAAACAGGAAGCATAATGGAGGTGCTGACCCACGCCGCCGTAGGGCTTATATGATGGAGCTTACACCACGCGATAATAATAACCTCGACCAGGAATAAAAATATACCAATAGCGTTTGAGAACGCCCAACATAATTCAATGTAAAACTGTAAGCGGAGATGAGGGCTGTCGCTGGCGTTGGGATGGGAAGATTGTACGGACGACTGTACACTAGCAACAGCTTCAATATTTGGTAAGATACACGTGCTAATCATCAAAGCAAATAGATGAACAGCGATGAGCACAGTTGTAACGATGGCGAATAATACAATAAGAAACTGTGGTGGAGGTTCGCTGCCATCCATGTCTATTTCTACCATAGCAACCATAGCAAATCCGCTTAGCAACGCGCTTGTATTTGTTGTCGCTTTTAATTTTGCTTTGCTGAGGTAAAGTCGCCTCCAGTTCAGCACTTGTTTTTCATCGTCATCGATCTGCTGCATTGTAATCAGTCACTGTCCAGTCCATATAAATAAATTTCTGCTGTACAGCAGTAGACGTCACGGCACCCGCACCTACTGACCTACTACCGGTAAGCTGTACTAGTCTGTCGGTTTATATACCTACCGGGAAGCCTACTGCAGTTCTGCTGTACTGAATGTTCCAGTACTGTTAGATTATTGTCCAACAGTGAACAGGGACGGCAGTGCGAGTGGTAGGCCCTATGATGATTGCTGACATGCTGAGTGCATCTGAATGACCCGATATTAACCTAATGAGTCAGCATTTGAACGAAAAATACAGTACAGCTCCAATTATTGTAATAATAATTGTAATTGTAAAAACTCACCAAATAACTATGCACAATATTAAAACTTATATAAACAGCACTGGTAATTAAGTAAAACAACTTGCACTTTAGGCAGTTATGTTATGGATGCGGAGGGCGATATCTCTGCAGTAGGCCTATGATAGAAATAAATAATGAATTAATTTTTTAATACTTTTGTTACAATTTTTAATCAAATTAGCATCTGAGATAAGTCCGCAATCTAATTAATGCATTGTAATTCAGTAATAATTGATAAATTAGAACTTAGGAGGCTAAGGTTGAAGGGTAAAGCTGTAAGTAAAGTCGGGAAGATCTAAAAGAATACGGTTACTGGTGCCACAGGAGAAATGCTCTTCGCGCGGTTGGCATTTTGCCATTTTCAGCCAAGCGCCAAATGCCCCCCCCCCCCCCCCCCCCTCAGAGCATTTTCATCATTTGAGAGTGGCGGTCCGAAACCCTAATTCAAAGTGAAGTGGCGGCCCGAAACCCTAATTCAAAGTGAAGTGGCGGCCCGAAACCCTAATTAAATCTGTCATGTAACCTTGTAACCCGAAGTCATGAGGCTCTAATCTAAGAAATTTTGTGGAATTTTTGACCCTTGCTATCGGCCCGATGGGCCAATGGTAATGTCCGAAATTCGACTCTAATAATTTGTTATTTTACCTTAGCCACAGTAAGACGATGATCACAGGTTAAAGAGAGACGAATAATTCGCCTGTCTAATGCGGGGATTCTGTGTTTTTAAAGAAACAGAATATGGTCTATCTAGGACATTTACTGTAGGCCTATGTCCATCGGGTCCAGTATGATTCCACAGCTTTCCAGTCCCCTTCTTAAACTGAGACCCAGGCCCAGCCGAAAATAATACATTTCCAGAGATGGAGTCCTGAAGATGAAATAAATTTCGGTTGTCAATATCGCTGTAAGAGACACAGGGGAAAACTTGACGCAAATCCCATCTCGGCGACTTAATACTGTATCTCGCCTCAATGTTAAATTACCAATTTAGGGAAAGGAGCAGGTTACAGTTGTACGTTCGTTTAAACAAAACAATAAACGAAACTCAATAGATCCAGTTACAGTGACGTTTTATTGCATCGAAAGACCCCCCCCCCCCCCCCCCCCCTACCCCTATCTGCCCTGAAGATATGTATCAATGTTGGGGAGCGATGAATACTGGCATTAAAGTCTCCCAGGAATGTTAAGAATGCTTGCTGATCTACTTCATCAGTAGCTGCTTGTAGATTGTGGTAGAAATTGTCCACCTCATCTATTGGGGCAACACTCTCTAGTTGGTGAACAGCACACAATCACTTCTTAACCAATCTTCCAGAACATGAAAAGTAGTAACGGATGATGCAGTAGGTGATTTAGATTTGGTATGATTTTGCCCAATGATGTATGTGTACAGTAGTTGGATTCATGAATAGACCAATTCCTCTTCTATACCGCCTGTCATCTGTTGAGGCTTGAGGCGAGGGGATGTCAACCCTAGTGAACCAGAACCTCATGAGTCACCGAGCCTGCATTCGGTGCTCTTCAACACCCACTACTCTAAGGCAGAGCTTTGTCAGCCAGTGCAGTCAGCATATGTACCTTTGTCAGCCAGTGCAGTCAGTATAGGTAGGTGCATGACAAGGTCAGGTCAGGTATTCTAGGTCATTGGTCAAGAAAACTTGCCACCTCCATGCAGCATAAAGGAGGTGCCACCTGTAGCTGCATAGACCCTCTTACTAGGGCAAATCTGGTCCTGTAACTAGGACCCCCTTCGTTCTGGGATAAGGACGCCCTTGGTCCTGGATTAAGGACCCATATACTTGGCTGTAGGGGTATATAGCCTGGCCAGGCAGATGGTGATCTACAAAAGGCTGGTCAGGAGTAGAGTGTTCTCATGTCCACTCTGAGGGCACTTCACTGCGACCTGCAAATGGCAGCAGGGGTACAGGGCATGACCCAGCAGATGAGCTGCACAGCCAATGGTGGTTCATGTTCGCCAGAGTAGATATTGGTGATGGGCCTCATATCTGACTCCATTGCGACACCCACCCTGTGGAATGGCAAACCAGGGTGTGGTATTTGCCCTGAGAGCTGATCAAAGAAGCACCCCCCAACCCCCACTATGGATTACATGAGTAATGCTGAGGTCCAGCCACTAGAAGCCAGTAGAATGACTGGACACAATCGGCCTCACAGGCGTCAGTTATCTCCTGACCGGCTGCCTGTCTCACCCCCTACTGGAGGGAGAGCGGCAAACAATTATTTGAGTCCCTTTCCTGATGACCTTTCTGGCCCAAACCCTGGGTCACCAGGGAGGCCAGATTGTGAGCGGGAGAGGGATTCTGGAGTTGGAGGCTACTCTCATGTTCCACCCCGACCAACAAAGCCATTAGTGAATCTGAGGCAAGTCACTAGACTAGCCTCAGTAAACACCCTAACACTCGGGTCCCCAATGCGACAAGGTGAGCTGACTGCCTTGGCAGATAAGCTTTCTCTTAGTGCAGTGGGTGTTTAAGAGCACCGAATGCAGACTGGACAGACTGATGAGGTTCTGATTAAGGACATTGGGGGCGGTTGGCGACTCGCCCTCGCTTCAGCAGATGATAGTGGCAATGGTGGAATTGGTCTATTGATGAATCCAACTGCACATGCAGCATTGGACAAAATAGACCAAATCTCTAACCGCATCATCCGTTGCCACTTCTCATGTTCTGGAAGACTGGCTAAGAAGTTTCCTAAGGTGGTTCTGATTGTGTGCTACTCTCCAACTAGTGTTGCCCCTGTAGAGGAGGTGGAAAATTTCTACCAGAATCTGCAAGCAGCTACTGATGGAGTGGATCAGCATGTATTCTTAACATTCCTGGGAGACTTTAATGCAAGTCTGCATCAATCACCTACATCGCCCTGGGTCTATAGCAATAGTGTTAACCGAAAGAAATTCCGTCCATCTTCAGGATTTTATCTCTGGAAATGGATTGTTTTCGGCTGGAACCCAGTACAAGAAGCGAACTGGAAAGCTATGGACTCATAGTGGACCCAGTGGTCACAAGTCCCAGATAGACCATATCCTGTTTCGTAGGAAATACAGGAGCTCTTTACAAGACTGTAATGCATTTACACTACGACCCTTCTCCAGTGATCACCGCCTTATTGTGGCCAAGGTAAGACTTAGTCTGCGTGCTAGCAGAACAACGAAATCTGCCTTGCCGCGGCATGACTGGTCCTCTCTGTTGCAACAGCCAAGTGTGAGATCCAGCTTCACACTACAGCTGATCAACAGGTATGAGGTTCTTGCCTCTTAGGCGGCAGATCACTGTGAGGACTATACTGCCTTCACAGAGGCAGCTGCAGAAACAGTTTCTGTATACCCTCGAAACAGGAAACGGGCCCCCTGGACTGACAACAAAATTCAGAAGTGCCGAAATGACCTCTACAAGGCGCAGAAAGAGTCCCGACTCAAACAGACTTCAGCGGCCAAGAATGCAGTTAAGGCTGCATCTAGGTCCCTGAACAGGCAGTACTCTGTTAATTTACAGCAGCTAATAAACCAACAGGTTGATGCCATCAATGATGCTGACGACAGCAGGCAATCATCCCAGGCATGGAGATCGATCAACTTGCTTGCTGGTAGAAAAAGCCAACCAACCACCAGGTTAAGGCTGAATCACCAGCCAATCGCCTCAATGGTTGGAAGGCCCACTTTGAAAAGCTCCTCAATAATGACAGGGTATTGCCTGATAACTTTATAGAAGTAAAAGTGTCTGAGTCTGTACTCCCAGATATTCCCATTGGTGATATATCCTTTGCAGAAGTGAAGGCTGCTGCAAAGAGCATTAAGACCAATGGTGCAAGTGGAGTAGATGGTGTTCCCCATGAGGTCTGTAAAATACCTGAGTGTTTAAAGCTCATCTATCCCATCATAGTAGACATGTACCGAACAACAAGAGTCCCACAAGAAATGAAAACAAATAAGTTGGTGCCAGTTCCCAAGAAGGGCAACCTAACACTCTTTGGTTCTTTTCGGGGAATCTCATTGATCTCGATTGCTGCAAAGCTATACAATAGAATTCTATTAAATCGCATCAGGGATCCCATTGAGAGACTGCTCCGTGGAAATCAGAATGGGTTCCGTAAAGGTCGTGGGACCATGGAGCCCATTTTGGCACTTAGAAGGATAATTGAAGAGTTATCCAAAAAGAAAGACAGGCATCTGGCTGTTATCTTTGTTGACTTCTTCAAGGCCTTTGATTCAGTCTCTCGCTCACGTATGTTCAGCATACTTTCATTATATGGGATTCCTGATGAAATTATTGCAGCAATCAGATCAGTATACGATGGTTCGACAACATTTGTGTCTACTGTTGACGGTGACACAGAACCATTTGAAGTGTTATGGGGCGTCCTCCAGGGAGACACACTTGCACCATTCTTGTTCATAATTGTTGTTGACTATGTTCTACGCATGTCCTTAGATCATCATAATGATGATGGGGTGATGATAGCTCCACCTACTGGCTCCAGAAGTCGAGGAAATCCTGCCAAGTACCTAACTGATCTAGACTTTGCTGATGACTTAGGAGTACTCTCAGAATCACTAGAGGGAGCCCAACGGCTCCTCAGCTTATTAGAACATGCTGCTTCTAGTGTTGGTCTTTTTATTAACTCCAGAAAGACCAAAATTTTGACAGTTAATTTTGAAAGTCCTCAGCAAATCTCTGATCGGATGAGCATAAGCTCAAAAGATGGTATGCTTGAGCATGTGGATGACTTCTGTTACCTGGGTTCATGGATCCGGAAGTCAGGTGAGGACCTTCGAATACGTAAGGGAAAGGCATGAACAGCCTTGAATAGGCTTTCCAGGATTTGGAAGTCACCGAGAATTAATCGGAAACTTAAGGTCCGATTATTTAGAGCAGCAGTAGTTCCAGTACTCCTCTATGGGAGTCCATGCTGGGCTCTAACTGCTGAGGACACCAAATCTCTGGATGGCACATTCACAAGAATGCTACGCCGGGTTCATTGTGTCAAGTACAATGCACACATCTCCAAGCAGACACTATATAACATTGGGGGTGTCTCATTCGCAAAATCGCCTCCGCTTTGCAGGACATTGCTTTCGCCGTGAAGACCAGCCAGTGCATAATCTAGTACTTTGGCAGCCTCATGGAATGAATAAGCATGGTGGATAGCCCATGACTTTCTGGACACTGGCCTTGAAGATGCGGATGATCTAGCAAATGTCATGGGTGATAGGGAGTTGTGGCGGTGAAATTTTGTCGATACGCCGGCACAGCATTCTTAAAAATGCAGCTACAATGCAGCATGCCGATCCTAGTAGTAGCAGTCAGCATATGTACCTTTGTCAGCCAGTGCAGTCAGCATATGTACCTTTGTCTGCCAGTGCAGTCCTTGTCGCAATGTGGACCCGAGTGTTAGGGTAACTGAGACCAATCTATGTACTTGCCTCAGGTTCAACATTGGCTAGGGATGGAACATGAGAGTAGCCTCCAATTCCAGAATCCCCCCCCCCCCCCCCCCCCCCTCAATCTGGCCCCCCTGGTGACCTAGGGTTTGGAACATAAACGTCATCAGGAAAGGAACTCTCAGAATGGTCGGACCTCCGCATTACAGTAGTTACTGATACTGGATGTTCCATTGTAGGGATTGGCCTTTTTGCCGAGACAGCTCTCGCTGCAAAATAATACCGCACCATAATTTGTCATTCCACAGGGATGATGTTGTAGTTGAGTCAGATATGAGGCCCATCACCCATACCTACACTGATGCACATGACCCACCATTGGCTATGCAGCTCATCTGCCGGGCCATGCCCTGTACCCCTGCTGCCAGGTGCGGGTCGCATTGCAGTGCACTCAAATTAGAATTACGAGCGTACTACTCCTGGCTGGCTAGTCATTGGCAGTGCCGGATCAAGGCTTAAGGCATATAAGGCACTTGCCTTAGGGCCAGACGAAAATACGGGCCATTTTTTCTCAGCGAGTCATTCATGTGAAAAAAAAAATTTTTATCTGAAAAGTCCACATTTTTTCTCACTAAAATTTCTAGAAAACAGAACAAAAGTGCATCTTTCGACTACTTCCTATCACTAGATTTGTGGTAGAAATTGTAAAATTGTAGCTCAATCGACCGATAGCTGCTTGTGTTATTAGTTCAAGAACTGATGGCAGGGAAATAATAAAACATGGGCAGTAAAACATTAAAGTGCTAATTATGAACAGTGGAGAATTTAATTTTATTTAGTTGTGGTTGGTAGTTTACTATTTGCATGGTCAGGTCATATACCCTTACAGCCGAGTATGGGTACTTAACCCAGGACCAAAGGGGTCCTGTAATTACAGGGCCAGATTATGCCAAGAATAAGAGGGCCAATGCTGCCACAGGTGACATCTCCTCTATGCTGCATGGAGGTGGCAAGTGACCAAATCAAGAAGGAAGGTTATGAACAATAATACGAAGTGGCTGAAGTTTTTCATTTCAAACAATTCTAAAATGTTTTCATTTCAGCCCACTAGCGGTAGACTGAAGAACAACCGAATAATTACGACTAACAAAAACGGGGCCTATGGCTTCTAGCATGTATAAGCTCCAAGTTTCAGCTTGAACGAATAACAAATAACGAAATGAGAGAAGGTTTTCACTTTCAGACATTTCGACATCTAGCGGCAAACTTTAGAGATGTAGTAGGAGTACCGTTCCATAAAGAAGCAGCCTTTTCTCTAGAACATATATTCCAAGTTTCAGCTTAAAATGGATGAAAATCAAGGAAACGGTGAAAGATTTTCACATTCAGATATTTCGCCCTCTAGCGGAAGAATGGAGAACTGCGGACCGATCAACTTCCTCACTAAGACGCAGCATGTAGTATAATATACTGTATGCATATTGATTCTGTTTAAACGAACTAAAATTACAGAGATGGAAGAAGGTTTACATTTCGCCTTCGAAACGGCAGATTCGAGAACTGCAGTCGGATTAGCTTGCATTTAAAAACACAGCTGATGGCCTTGGTCTATGTAGTAGTACATATCTACCAAGTTCAGCTCCAAAGGATTAGAAGCATGATATTTAATGTTAGTAAGACATGTAGCACCCTGGTTAGTAAGACATGTAGCACCAGGTGGTAACCGGTTAACCGACAGATGAAATGTAAACGTCTGTCTGTATGTTAACTTTTTTCATCGATTAGTCCCACTAAGTTTTAATTTAAGAAAGTAGTGAGTTCCGACCGACCGACAGACAGACAGACCGGCAGACAGACAGACAGACACGAGGTTGAGGTGGTGGTACCGGTGGTGGTCAGCAGTAGAGCTTCCAAACGGCTGCGGCGCGAGTTTTCTCGTCTGGTCAGAATTAATTGGGGGATTGAAACATTTCGTTTTCGTTTGCAACCTGTCAATTCGTTTTAAAACAACTTATTCGCTTAAATATTTATATGTAATGTGTTATTGTACATTCGGACGGACAAGGGGCAACCTGTCGTTTTCAACGTGTTTCAAGTGGTAATAAATGAATGCGAATGCTGCATAAAATATTTGGAGTTTGTCTGGAATTGGAATGGGAAAACCAGATCCATCTAATAAAGCAAAGTAATATTTATCGGCAAATAGTTATGCCGAATCCCGGCCGATGTATTACATTGGGGCCGCCGAATCCCGGCCGATGTATTACATTGGGGCCGCCGAATCCCGGCCGATGTATTACATGGGGGCCGCCGAATCCCGGCCGATGTATTACATTGGGGCCGCCGAATCCCGGCCGATGTATTACATTGGGGCCGCCGAATCCCGGCCGATGTATTACATTGGGGCCGCCGAATCCCGACCGATGTATTACATTGGGGCCGCCGAATCCCGGCCGATGTATTACATTGGGGCCGCCGAATCCCGGCCGATGTATTAGATTGGGGCCGCCGAATCCCGACCGATGTATTACATGGGGGCCTCCGAATCCCGGCCGATGTATTACATGGGGGCCTCCGAATCCCGGCCGATGTATTACATTGGGGCCTCCGAATCCCGGCCGATGTATTACATTGGGGCCGCCGAATCCCGGCCGATGTATTACATGGGGGCCGCCGAATCCCGGCCGATGTATTACATGGGGGCCGCCGAATCCCGGCCGATGTATTACATGGGGGCCGCCGAATCCCGGCCGATGTATTACATGGGGGCCGCCGAATCCCGGCCGATGTATTACATTGGGGCCGCCGAATCCCGGCCGATGTATTACATTGGGGCCGCCGAATCCCGGCCGATGTATTACATTGGGGCCGCCGAATCCCGGCCGATGTATTACATTGGGGCCGCCGAATCCCGGCCGATGTATTACATGGGGGCCGCCGAATCCCGGCCGATGTATTACATTGGGGCCGCCGAATCCCGGCCGATGTATTACATTGGGGCCGCCGAATCCCGACCGATGTATTACATTGGGGCCGCCGAATCCCGACCGATGTATTACATGGGGGCCGCCGAATCCCGGCCGATGTATTACATTGGGGCCGCCGAATCCCGGCCGATGTATTACATGGGGGCCGCCGAATCCCGGCCGATGTATTACATTGGGGCCGCCGAATCCCGGCCGATGTATTACATTGGGGCCGCCGAATCCCGGCCGATGTATTACATTGGGGCCGCCGAATCCCGACCGATGTATTACATTGGGGCCGCCGAATCCCGGCCGATGTATTACATTGGGGCCGCCGAATCCCGGCCGATGTATTAGATTGGGGCCGCCGAATCCCGACCGATGTATTACATGGGGGCCTCCGAATCCCGGCCGATGTATTACATGGGGGCCTCCGAATCCCGGCCGGGGCCTCCGAATCCCGGCCGATGTATTACATTGGGGCCGCCGAATCCCGGCCGATGTATTACATGGGGGCCGCCGAATCCCGGCCGATGTATTACATGGGGGCCGCCGAATCCCGGCCGATGTATTACATGGGGGCCGCCGAATCCCGGCCGATGTATTACATGGGGGCCGCCGAATCCCGGCCGATGTATTACATTGGGGCCGCCGAATCCCGGCCGATGTATTACATTGGGGCCGCCGAATCCCGGCCGATGTATTACATTGGGGCCGCCGAATCCCGGCCGATGTATTACATTGGGGCCGCCGAATCCCGGCCGATGTATTACATTGGGGCCGCCGAATCCCGGCCGATGTATTACATTGGGGCCGCCGAATCCCGGCCGATGTATTACATTGGGGGCCGCCGAATCCCGGCCGATGTATTACATGGGGGCCGCCGAATCCCGGCCGATGTATTCAGCATTGGGGCCGCCGAATCCCGGCCGATGTATTACATTGGGGCCGCCGAATCCCGACCGATGTATTACATTGGGGGCCTATAAATTATTTAGTCCGTCCATCTTATTTACAAGACTAGATTCTTGCATGAAGCCAGGGGCCTAAATCACTTAGAAGTTAGAAGTGATGAAAGACCGGGTGAATCAGA
>JAUCBJ010004792.1:0-63167 GCA_032718475.1 Nemertoderma westbladi
TGCATCTCTGAAGGTGCCCATACTTCCTGTGTCCATTACGGCATTTACCACAACGCTACTACTTCCTGCGTGGTGCCGGACTTGGAGCACCGGAAACTCTCTAACTCCAACATCCTGAAATGACCAGGTGCTAGGATTGCTCTCCGTTTTGAAACAATCTTCCAATGTGGGTTCCTCATAGGTAAAGGCTTCATACACACTGACATGGTTACAGCATTCATCATCGTCGGTAAACTCTCCAGGGTAGAATGCATCTGGTCCTTCATCGGATGAGTCTGTCTCACAATAGGTGAAGTGTACACGTTGGTCTAGCTCTTCCTTCGGGGTCTGGTCTAGGTGTAGCAAAGGGTGATGGGAGCCCTGACACACCGGACACGTTTTTACGTTCATTAGTCTACACTTACGTTGCAAATGTCCCAGTCTAAGACACAAGAAGCATGTCGTCAAGTCCAAAACCGTCTGTCATCTCTCCTTTAGTGTCCTTTTTAAGAAGGTGTTGCATTTCGCAAGTGGATGTGCTTCTATTTTACAAAGGGGGCACTTAAGGTTGGTAGTGCCGGCTGTGATTGTATTATAGGTCTTCGTGGTCGTCTTACGGTTATCCACATATGCTTTCTTGGGGATGCTATTAGCCTTGGGTGGAGGTGTCCTCCTATTTGGTTTGCCTTGACCACTGTGTTTACTCTCACTTCTGGGGTTTACGTCACCTTAATATACACTTTCACATCCCTCTGTGTCTGAACCAGAGTGATCAGAGAGACACTCTTCATAGTTTGTGACATAAGCGTATCGCTTCTTGGTTGCTGTCTTATCAGTGTTTTTCACGTCTGAGTGGGTGCTTTTTTCCCGGTTCATTGTGATAAGATACGTGGAGGTTTCAGCCTTCAAGAAACCTCTAAACGAGTCCATGTTGGGGAAACATCGTCACCATCAAACTTTAAAATTTGACCTGAGGAGACGCAGTGTCGAGCTTCATTCCTAGCCATATGTCTGGTGAGGTTGGTTTGGACTGCCGAAGAATTTAATAAAAGGGCGGTTAGATATGAGCTTTGGTCGTTCTGATGTACTGTATTCTTGGCATGAATACCACTCACATCAGAGGCATGTTTTAAAATTTTTACACCCTGCGACGCTGCTTGTGAGACTTTCTTATTGGTCAAGGTGAGATGGTCTTGTATCAAAGCCATTTTTTGCTCTAAGTCATCAGTTCTTTGTAATAAAGAATCGTTTTTTTGTGATAAAGAATCATTTCTTTGTAATAAAGAATCAATGATTTCTTGAGAGTCGTCTTTGTCCGGGAGTCTGGGTTGCCTGATATTTTGTAAATAACGGCGGACGTTATGTAGGCTGGGATCTAATGGGGGTGCATAGGCCTCTGAAGGTGAAAGAGGGTCACCTTGAGGGAATGCTTCACCTGGGATGTCTGGCGCAAACCTGACTCCACTTCTGTAGGCTTCCCTTTGCCCATTAGGGGGGACTGATATCCGTCCGCCAGATGACACCGGTGTTCCTGGTCCCAGATGCTGGGTCCCCACTGGCGCCGTCGCTTTTGCGGCTAAGTGGGTCGATCCAGGCGCCAGGGGCCTATCATCCAACTGGTTTTGACGGTTGTAATATATCGTCGAGTGGGGATTTAATTCATCCCTAGATGTACAATTATTATTGTTTCCTCCTTTGTTACCATGTGGTAATGCATGTGATACCTTGGAATTTTCTCCTAAGCGGGTGATTGGGGATATTCCAGTGCCAAATGACATTTTATCATCCTTGGTCCGGGCTAAGGTACTAGACAAGTAGTTAGGTTTGGGGGGTTCTAGACAAGCTATACAAGAGGTATGGTTTGAGATTGTAGCTTCAATGTGTATTTCTTTAGCTATGATTGGTGCACCTGCTAGGTGGTACAACCTCTCTATTACTTGCATGGGGTTGCTGTCATGGTCAAGTGTGGAGCTACTACTGCCCATGTCATATCATTGGAGCTGAAGAACTTACAAAGTTCTGGGTGGGCATAATGTAGATTTATTAAGTGATGTAATTCTTCCCCATAAACCTCCTGTTCAGAAGCATCAGTTCCAGTTGCCACCCTTTCCCGGTAACTGTCAATTTCCTCCAGCAAGTAAGCTAGTCTTGCTTGCGGGTGAACAGGAATTGTTTCATCTGCAATGTTCTGCGAAAGGGTGTTATCGATCGTGGGGTGTAATTCCTCATTGCTGTTGGGTGAGGAGGCGAACATAATGGGGGATGTGTTCATTACTAGTAGTGATGGTGAACTCACTCCAGTTTGTACAACACTAACTATGGGTGGATCTACATTTATGTCATCTAAAATCCCTCCGGTAAATTGTCTAGTTCTGATGCGGGACCTGTCCCAAGATTTCTTGCTGGGGACGGATGGCGTAACTTTGTCAACGGAAAGGGGAATGTTAGTATGAGGGGCAGCTGTGACAGGTGGGTGTTGGATAAATGTATGTCACTGACATATATGTCAAATATCGGGCCTGTGTCTGCCTGTTAAATAAACAGTTCAATGGCCTAAAGAAAGATGTAATAATTAATTATTGCTGTACGTAAATAATAGAACGTACTTACGATATTTGGGGGTTGTAACACTATGTTACAAGTTTATAATAATAAACAACAAAACGTAAGTGTAGGGTGTATGTACAGTAAAAACAATAAAATACCAGGTTACTTAGATTACTTAATTACTTTAAAAAAAACTGAAGGGGTAAAACAATTTTGATAATAGCATCCGTAACATACCATACAAACACTGACTAAATTATTAAGCTACGGTAATGAATGCAGTAATTTATCGGTAATTAGCTGTTTCACACGCAGTGTGCCTGTACACTCCCTCGGGTGTTTGGTCTTCTACTGACTTCGCAAACGTATGACTAATAATGTCAAATTAGTCTACAGTCACACAAGTAAACTCTTTGACTTAATCAATAATTCGCACGTAGGACACTATGTTGGATTTAGTGCGTGGTAAGCGCACAGTTCACTCGTGCTGTATACATAGCGTTAATAGATTATAGTTACTAGTTGGGGAATAATATTGCAGTACTATGGACGCACACACTCGCACAAAAATGAACCGAATCTATTACAGACAGGGCGCAGTCAGCACTAACCGTGTGAAAATCAAGTTGGTTTGATCTCTGGTCTTGTATATTCATCAACAATGGTAAAGCAATAATAGTAACTAATAATAATGCAATACAGCAAGGCATGCAGCAAGGTCAAATATCATGAGTCCTGTTAGTTACATGACTCGTAACGGGCTTAATATGTTGTTAGGTTATGCCTGGAAGTAATGGGACGAACATCGACTATATAAACACTGGGAGAATAGAACAGCCAATAGGACGTAAGAATACCGGTGCCGGTAGTTAGCAATGAGAGTTCAGCACTACCATAACTGCTGCTAGGCAACATATAAACAAGGTTCACTGTGGTATACAATATGAGTTAGGCATAAATATCATACGCACAGAAATTGAATGATTCTCTGATAAAAATATAAGATTTCGATATGCAGTTAGCAACCGCTTGGATAATACTAATTCATACATAATCAAAATGTTATAGACATGAGTGTTAATTTTCAGAGTGAATTTTGATTATATACTAGCTATTACATAATTGTTGCTACAAAAATACGATTTATATTAAATAGATGGGAACAGTTCCGCCCCAAATAGATAGCATAGGTTTTGATAATTATTTTGAAAAAATAGCTAACATGAGGAACAAAAATTTTTCACAAATTAATTAAAACACAATAACATAAGCCAACATCAAATCTATACTAACTTCTATAATGACAACAAACACACAAGATTGGAATTCTAAGAAAGTGGTTCAATAGCGAGATGAATTGGAATCTCGGGGACTTAACAAATAAGGAAGTAAAAAGGAAATGATAGAACGTTTGAAGGTCTATGAGAAGAAATTACTAAGCGTGAGTTTATCTCAACTAAATGAAAAAGGAGATTCCAGTGCCGTCATTAATCTTGAATGCAGTGCTGTTTTGGCACTGAACCCTTTAGTCCACGAATTCAATCCAGGTGTAAATATTTATTTACAAACACAAGCTAAATTCCCATTGGGGCAGCCTTCAAAACCCATTAATTTGTTGGAGCTCACAGAATCGCAACAAGAAGAACTCATTAGTTTATACCCCGACAACGATATAGTACCTGATGCTACTGCTATACTGAAAGCAATAACTAAGCCACGACGAGAACATACTAGGGTCTTTATCCCCCCATCCTGGAAAGAACTTTAATCTCTCAGTGGCAGAAAATACTTATCTGACAATGTCGTTGATGCCTTTTTTACAATACTTGAAAGGGAGCTTTATAAGGTGGTGGTGACCATACCAATAGAATTATGTAGGAAGCTACATCAAATCCGTTTTGATCTATCAGCGGCAGTAAGGTACATTACAAGCAATTCCAGTGTAAAAGGATATTACCTCATTTTAATGCCTGATCTGCGCGACAACCATTACACTATTCATGTGGCAGATGCAATTAGAAGGGAAGTCTTTACGCTGGACTCATTAATGAAAACTTCTGATTCACAATTATCTTTTAAAATAGCGAACATTCTAAATTTAATTTATGGAGCTCTTGATAATAACTCTTCAACCAAACAACTGTGGAGACCATCACGAAGAATACGACATTATCCTGGACAGACAAATTCACATGATTGTGGTATATATGTATGCATGTATGGAAAGGCATTGGCCCTGAATTCCCGAGTAATCTGTAACTTTCACAAAAACAGTAAGAAGATAAGAGATTGGCTAAAAGATTGTATTGACCTCGTGCGAATTACACAGGATCGAGAATTATTGTCCCAGAATTATTGTCAACGGTTGTCGTCGACTGGAACACCTCGGGACCTTCCGATACCGCGGGAGTTTATTTTACGGCAAACATAGGCATCCATTCATCTGAACCACATGAGTTTAATCATATGGAGCTAACTAATGGAGCTTTACAATAGTCTGACATAATGAAATAAGGGATTTTGAATGAATGGGAGAATCTTTTAGGCTCGTTAAGCCAAGGAATGCATGTTCACCACCATGGGTGATCTTCCACAGTAAACCCTTCCACTCTGTTTCTCAAGTTGCCTTGGTTCCCATTTATCGACCACTGAAGGATGAAAGTCGGGGTTGGGCTAGGCTGCAGCATTTAAAGCACTGTGCCCAAACAGTGCTGCCCCATCTAGGGATCGAACCCGGGCTCCCTAATCGGAAGCACAGTAATGTCACCACTAGACCAAGCTGCTGCTTGAAATAAGGGATTTTCTAGCCGAGGTTCTCAACGAAGTCGCCTCAGACGTGGAAACGGAGCCCTATTTACAGCCATTAGACGGGGAACAGTTTAGACTGCGGTCAACCTCAGTCTCACCCGACACGCGACTGGATATTGCAGCTAGTGGAGTTTGGGGAGGGAGGTACGAAAGAGTTTATATAGATGTTAAGGTTTTCAATCCTTTGTGCCCTTCCAACCCGCATACAACCGAGGCAGCTTATCATAAGCATGAATCTGAGAAGAGGCGAAAGTATGAAGAAAGGATTAATATGGTGGAACAAGCTGGGTTCTGCCCGTTCGTGGTGGCGGCAACAGGGATTTACAGCCGTTCAGCTCATGCCCTCTTGAACAGAATGGCACTGTTGCTTTCGGTGAAGAGGAATTCCCCTTACCCAGAAACAATACATTTGTTGCGCACCCGATTAAGTTTCGCCCTTTTGCGGTCTGCCAGCATGTGCATCCGAGGATCTAGGTCCCACAGGACGAGAGTAGCACGATTGGCGGACACGGGAATCCGATCGGCAGTCTCCTCGGCCGGCCTGGAGTCAGGGTAGCTCGTGAGGATCTCGACGCTCTGGAGAAGGATTACAAGGAGGTCGGAGTTGATAGTGGCGGAGTCGATGATGAGGAAGGAGAGGAGGAATACTAGATGAAACTTTACAAACTCTATTCAATCAGCCGTTATTTCTAGAACAAGTAGATTAGTGTTATATCTTAAATCTGTATTGATATATTAGTATTATTGAATTCATTGTATTATCGTACATCGTTAGCGTGTGCAGCAAAATATGCACAGCTGCTCCGTTTACTTATTGCGCAACATTTTTACGTGGTGAGCAAGCGACAAGCCAGTAACACTATTGTATCGGGTAATCATGTCGATTACAGACCTATTAAAACGGACTGCTGCCTATAATGCTTAAATCTATTAGGACCATTGTTATATTATTAGCGTGGGACCATTTATACTAATGGTAATGCTACCATTGTTCTCTAATGTAACTAATGGTTTGCCACTTAGTGCAATTACATAGAGACAGACTTCGCTCCACTGTACATACTATCGCACTTACTGCTATCATTAACTCAAATTACCCACGTTGCTGCATACTGAAATGCAAGCCTTACGATTATTAATTACGAAGCAATCATTTGTACAAAAACTATAAATAGACGCGTTTGAAATGCAGAAAAAAGTTAAAAAATTTAATTTAAAAAACGTATCAAGAAACAAACCAACGACGATGTTGTGGCTAATCTTACTAGCTACCCTACCTCTCCACGCACTCTGTGGTTCCTCCTGGTCGGACACCACAACTGGTATTAGTAAGTATTATCTTTGCTGATAGTTATTATTCTAACTGTGTGGTTAATTGTGTGGTGTTGAACTATGTTTGTCAATGCGTGGTGCTTATATGGTGTTGATCTGTGTTTGTCAATGCGTGGTGCTTATATGGTGGTGTTGATCTATGTTTGTCAATGCGTTTGATCTGTGTTTGTCAATGCGTGGTGCTTATATGGTGGTGTTGATCTGTGTTTGTCAATGCGCGAATGCTGATATGGTGATGTTGATCTGTGTTTGTCAATGCGTGGTGCTTATATGGTGGTGTTGATCTGTGTTTGTCAACGCGTGGTGCTTATATGGTGGTGTTAATCTGTGTTTGTCAATGCGCGAATGCTGATATGGTGATGTTGATCTGTGTTTGTCAATGCGTGGTGCTTATATGGTGGTGTTGATCTGTGTTTGTCAATGCGTGGTGCTTATATGGTGGTGTTGATCTGTGTTTGTCAATGCGTGGTGCTTATATGGTGGTGTTGATCTGTGTTTATCAACACGTGGTGCTTATATGGTGGTGTTGATCTATGTTTGTCAATGCGTGTGTGCTTATATGGTGGTGTTAATCTGTGTTTATCAACACGTGGTGCTTATATGGTGGTGTTGATCTATGTTTGTCAATGCGTGTGTGCTTATATGGTGGTGTTGATCTGTGTTTGTCAACACGTGGTGCTTATATGGTGGTGTTGATCTATGTTTGTCAATGCGTGTGTGCTTATATGGTGGTGTTGATCTGTGTTTGTCAACGCGTGGTGCTTATATGGTGATGTTAATCTGTGTTTGTCAATGCGCGAATGCTGATATGGTGATGTTGATCTGTGTTTGTCAATGCGTGGTGCTTATATGGTGGTGTTGATCTGTGTTTGTCAATGCGTGGTGCTTATATGGTGGTGTTGATCTGTGTTTGTCAATGCGTGGTGCTTATATGGTGGTGTTGATCTGTGTTTGTCAATGCGTGGTGCTTATATGGTGGTGTTGATCTGTGTTTATCAACACGTGGTGCTTATATGGTGGTGTTGATCTATGTTTGTCAATGCGTGTGTGCTTATATGGTGGTGTTGATCTGTGTTTGTCAACGCGTGGTGCTTATATGGTGATGTTGATCTGTGTTTATCAACACGTGGTGCTTATATGGTGGTGTTGATCTGTGTTTGTCAATGCGTGGTGCTTATATGGTGATGTTGATCTGTGTTTATCAACACGTGGTGCTTATATGGTGGTGTTGATCTGTGTTTGTCAATGCGTGGTGCTTATATGGTGATGTTGATCTGTGTTTATCAACACGTGGTGCTTATATGGTGGTGTTGATCTGTGTTTGTCAATGCGTGTGTGCTTATATGGTGGTGTTGATCTGTGTTTGTCAACGCGTGGTGCTTATATGGTGGTGTTAATATGTGTTTGTTAATGCGCGAATGCTGATATGGTGATGTTGATCTGTGTTTGTCAATGCGTGGTGCTTATAGGGTGGTGTTGATCTGTGTTTGTCAATGCGTGGTGCTTATATGGTGGTGTTGATCTGTGTTTATCAACACGTGGTGCTTATATGGTGGTGTTGATCTATGTTTGTCAATGCGTGTGTGCTTATATGGTGGTGTTGATCTGTGTTTGTCAATGCGCGAATGCTGATATGGTGATGTTGATCTGTGTTTGTCAATGCGTGGTGCCTATATGGTGATGTTGATCTGTGTTTGTCAACGCGTGGTGCTTATATGGTGGTGTTAATCTGTGTTTGTCAATGCGCGAATGCTGATATGGTGATGTTGATCTGTGTTTGTCAATGCTTGGTGCTTATATAGTGGTGTTGATCTGTGTTTGTCAATGCGTGGTGCTTATATGGTGGTGTTGATCTGTGTTTGTCAATGCGTGGTGCTTATATGGTGGTGTTGATCTGTGTTTATCAACACGTGGTGCTTATATGGTGGTGTTGATCTATGTTTGTCAATGCGTGTGTGCTTATATGGTGGTGTTGATCTGTGTTTGTCAATGCGTGTGTGCTTATATGGTGGTGTTGATCTGTGTTTGTCAATGCGTGGTGCTTATATGGTGGTGTTGATCTGTGTTTGTCAATGCGTGGTGCTTATATGGTGGTGTTGATCTGTGTTTGTCAATGCTTGGTGCTTATATGGTGGTGTTGATCTGTGTTTGTCAATGCGTGGTGCTTATATGGTGGTGTTGATCTGTGTTTGTCAATGCGTGGTGCTTATATGGTGGTGTTGATCTGTGTTTATCAACACGTGGTGCTTATATGGTGGTGTTGATCTGTGTTTGTCAATGCGTGTGTGCTTATATGGTGGTGTTGATCTGTGTTTGTCAACGCGTGGTGCTTATATGGTGGTGTTAATCTGTGTTTGTCAATGCGCGAATGCTGATATGGTGATGTTGATCTGTGTTTGTCAATGCGTGGTGCTTATAGGGTGGTGTTGATCTGTGTTTGTCAATGCGTGGTGCTTATATGGTGGTGTTGATCTGTGTTTATCAACACGTGGTGCTTATATGGTGGTGTTGATCTATGTTTGTCAATGCGTGGTGCTTATATGGTGGTGTTGATCTGTGTTTATCAACACGTGGTGCTTATATGGTGGTGTTGATCTATGTTTGTCAATGCGTGGTGCTTATATGGTGGTGTTGATCTGTGTTTGTCAATGCGTGGTGCTTATATGGTGGTGTTGATCTATGTTTGTCAATGCGTGGTGCTTATATGGTGGTGTTGATCTGTGTTTGTCAATGCGCGAATGCTGATATGGTGATGTTGATCTGTGTTTGTCAATGCGTGGTGCCTATATGGTGATGTTGATCTGTGTTTGTCAACGCGTGGTGCTTATATGGTGGTGTTAATCTGTGTTTGTCAATGCGCGAATGCTGATATGGTGATGTTGATCTGTGTTTGTCAATGCTTGGTGCTTATATGGTGGTGTTGATCTGTGTTTGTCAATGCGTGGTGCTTATATGGTGGTGTTGATCTGTGTTTGTCAATGCGTGGTGCTTATATGGTGGTGTTGATCTGTGTTTATCAACACGTGGTGCTTATATGGTGGTGTTGATCTATGTTTGTCAATGCGTGTGTGCTTATATGGTGGTGTTGATATGTGTTTGTCAATGCGTGGTGCTTATATGGTGGTGTTGATCTGTGTTTGTCAATGCGTGGTGCTTATATGGTGGTGTTGATCTGTGTTTGTCAACGCGTGGTGTTTATATGGTGGTGTTAATCTGTGTTTGTCAATGCGCGAATGCTGATATGGTGATGTTGATCTGTGTTTGTCAATGCGTGGTGCTTATATGGTGGTGTTGATCTGTGTTTGTCAACGCGTGGTGCTTATATGGTGGTGTTAATCTGTGTTTGTCAATGCGCGAATGCTGATATGGTGATGTTGATCTGTGTTTGTCAATGCGTGGTGCTTATATGGTGGTGTTGATCTGTGTTTGTCAATGCGTGGTGCTTATATGGTGGTGTTGATCTGTGTTTTTCAACGCGTGGTGCTTATATGGTGGTGTTAATCTGTGTTTGTCAATGCGCGAATGCTGATATGGTGATGTTGATCTGTGTTTGTCAATGCGTGGTGCTTATATGGTGGTGTTGATCTGTGTTTGTCAATGCGTGGTGCTTATATGGTGGTGTTGATCTGTGTTTGTCAATGCGTGGTGCTTATATGGTGATGTTGATCTGTGTTTGTCAATGCGTGGTGCTTATATGGTGGTGTTGATCTGTGTTTGTCAACGCGTGGTGCTTATATGGTGGTGTTAATCTGTGTTTGTCAATGCGCGAATGCTGATATGGTGATGTTGATCTGTGTTTGTCGATGCGTGGTGCTTATATGGTGGTGTTGATCTGTGTTTGTCAATGCGTGGTGCTTATATGGTGGTGTTGATCTGTGTTTGTCAATGCGTGGTGCTTATATGGTGATGTTGATCTGTGTTTGTCAATGCGTGGTGCTTATATGGTGGTGTTGATCTGTGTTTGTCAACGCGTGGTGCTTATATGGTGGTGTTAATCTGTGTTTGTCAATGCGCGAATGCTGATATGGTGATGTTGATCTGTGTTTGTCAATGCGTGGTGCTTATATGGTGGTGTTGATCTGTGTTTGTCAATGCGTGGTGCTTATATGGTGGTGTTGATCTGTGTTTGTCAATGCGTGGTGCTTATATGGTGGTGTTGATCTGTGTTTATCAACACGTGGTGCTTATATGGTGGTGTTGATCTATGTTTGTCAATGCGTGTGTGCTTATATGGGGGTGTTGATCTGTGTTTGGTCAATGCGTGTGTGCTTATATGATGGTGTTGATCTGTGTTTGTCAATCGTGGTGCTTATATGGTGATGTTGATCAGTGTTTGTCAATGCGTGTGTGATTATGTTGTGGTATTGATCAGTGTTTGTCAATGCGTGGTGCTTATATGCTGGTGTTGATCTGTATTTGTCAATGCGTGGTGCTTATATGATGATGTTGATCAGTGTTTGTCAATGCGTGTGTGATTATATTGTGGTATTGATCAGTGTTTGTCAATGCGTGGTGCTTATATGGTGGTGTTGATCTGTGTTGGTCAATGCGCGAATGCTGATATGGGGGTGTTGATCTGTGTTTGTCAATGCGTGGTGCTTATATGGTGATGTTGATCGGTGTTTGTCAATGCGTGTGTGATTATGTTGTGGTATTGATCAGTGTTTGTCAATGCGTGGTGCTTATATGGTGGTGTTGATCTGTGTTTGTCAAGGTGTGGTGCTTATATGGTGGTGTTGATCTGTGTTTGTCAACGCGTGGTGCATATGTGGTGGTGTTAATCTGTGTTTGTCAATGCGCGAATGCTGATATGGCGATGTTGATCTGTGTTTGTCAATGCTTGGTGCTTATATGGTGGTGTTGATCTGTGTTTGTCAATGCGTGGTGCTTATATGGTGGTGTTGATCTGTGTTGGTCAATGCGCGAATGCTGATATGGGGATGTTGATCTGTGTTTGTCAATGCGTGGTGCTTATATGGTGGTGTTGATCTGTGTTTGTCAATGCGCGAATGCTGATATGGTGGTGTTGATCTGTGTTTGTCAATGCGTGGTGCTTATATGGTGGTGTTGATCTGTGTTTGTCAATGCGTGGTGCTTATATGGTGGTGTTGATCTGTGTTTATCAATGCGCGAATGCTGATATGGGGGTGTTGATCTGTGTTTGTCAATGCGTGGTGCTTATATGGTGATGTTGATCGGTGTTTGTCAATGCTTGTGTGATTATGTTGTGGTATTGATCAGTGTTTGTCAATGCGTGGTGCTTATATGGTGATGTTGATCTGTGTTTGTCAAGGTGTGGTGCTTATATGGTGGTGTTGATCTGTGTTTGTCAACGCGTGGTGCTTATATGGTGGTGTTAATCTGTGTTTGTCAATGCGCGAATGCTGATATGGTGATGTTGATCTGTGTTTGTCAATGCGTGGTGCTCATACGGTGGTGTTGATCTGTGTTGGTCAATGCGCGAATGCTGATATGGGGATGTTGATCTGTGTTTGTCAATGCGTGGTGCTTATATGCTGGTGTTGATCTGTATTTGTCAATGCGTGGTGCTTATATGATGATGTTGATCAGTGTTTGTCAATGCGTGTGTGATTATATTGTGGTATTGATCAGTGTTTGTCAATGCGTGGTGCTTATATGGTGGTGTTGATCTGTGTTGGTCAATGCGCGAATGCTGATATGGGGGTGTTGATCTGTGTTTGTCAATGCGTGGTGCTTATATGGTGATGTTGATCGGTGTTTGTCAATGCGTGTGTGATTATGTTGTGGTATTGATCAGTGTTTGTCAATGCGTGGTGCTTATATGGTGGTGTTGATCTGTGTTTGTCAAGGTGTGGTGCTTATATGGTGGTGTTGATCTGTGTTTGTCAACGCGTGGTGCATATGTGGTGGTGTTAATCTGTGTTTGTCAATGCGCGAATGCTGATATGGCGATGTTGATCTGTGTTTGTCAATGCTTGGTGCTTATATGGTGGTGTTGATCTGTGTTTGTCAATGCGTGGTGCTTATATGGTGGTGTTGATCTGTGTTGGTCAATGCGCGAATGCTGATATGGGGATGTTGATCTGTGTTTGTCAATGCGTGGTGCTTATATGGTGGTGTTGATCTGTGTTTGTCAATGCGCGAATGCTGATATGGTGGTGTTGATCTGTGTTTGTCAATGCGTGGTGCTTATATGGTGGTGTTGATCTGTGTTTGTCAATGCGTGGTGCTTATATGGTGGTGTTGATCTGTGTTTATCAACACGTGGTGCTTATATGGTGGTGTTGATCTATGTTTGTCAATGCGTGTGTGCTTATATGGGGGTGTTGATCTGTGTTTGGTCAATGCGTGTGTGCTTATATGGTGGTGTTGATCTGTGTTTGTCAATGCGTGGTGCTTATATGGTGATGTTGATCAGTGTTTGTCAATGCGTGTGTGATTATGTTGTGGTGTTGATCTATGTTTGTCAATGCGTGTGTGCTTATAGGGGGGTGTTGATCTGTGTTTGGTCAATGCGTGTGTGCTTATATGGTGGTGTTGATCTGTGTTTGTCAATGCGTGTGTGATTATATTGTGGTATTGATCAGTGTTTGTCAATGCGTGGTGCTTATATTGTGGTGTTGATCTGTATTTGTCAATGCGTGGTGCTTATATGATGATGTTGATCAGTGTTTGTCAATGCGTGTGTGATTATATTGTGGTATTGATCAGTGTTTGTCAATGCATGGTGCTTATATGGTGGTGTTGATCTGTGTTGGTCAATGCACGAATGCTGATATGGGGGTGTTGATCTGTGTTTGTCAATGCGTGGTGCTTATATGGTGATGTTGATCGGTGTTTGTCAATGCGTGTGTAATTATGTTGTGGTATTGATCAGTGTTTGTCAATGCGTGGTGCTTATATGGTGGTGTTGATCTGTGTTTGTCAAGGTGTGGTGCTTATATGGTGGTGTTGATCTGTGTTTGTCAAAGCATGTGTGCTTATATGGTGGTTTTGATCTGTGTTTGTTAATGCGTGTGTGCTTGCTTATATGGTGGTGTTGATCTGTGTTTGTCAACGCATGGTGTTTATATGGTGGTGTTGATGATCTGTGTTTGTCAATGCGTGTGTAATTATGTTGTGGTATTGATCAGTGTTTGTCAATGCGTGGTGCTTATATGGTGATGTTGATCTGTGTTTGTCAAGGTGTGGTGCTTATATGGTGGTGTTGATCTGTGTTTGTCAACGCGTGGTGCTTATATGGTGGTGTTAATCTGTGTTTGTCAATGCGCGAATGCTGATATGGTGATGTTGATCTGTGTTTGTCAATGCGTGTGTGCTTATATGGGGGTGTTGATCTGTGTTTGGTCAATGCGTGTGTGCTTATATGGTGGTGTTGATCTGTGTTTGTCAATGCGTGGTGCTTATATGGTGATGTTGATCAGTGTTTGTCAATGCGTGTGTGATTATGTTGTGGTGTTGATCTATGTTTGTCAATGCGTGTGTGCTTATATGGGGGTGTTGATCTGTGTTTGGTCAATGCGTGTGTGCTTATATGGTGGTGTTGATCTGTGTTTGTCAATGCGTGTGTGATTATATTGTGGTATTGATCAGTGTTTGTCAATGCGTGGTGCTTATATTGTGGTGTTGATCTGTATTTGTCAATGCGTGGTGCTTATATGATGATGTTGATCAGTGTTTGTCAATGCGTGTGTGATTATATTGTGGTATTGATCAGTGTTTGTCAATGCATGGTGCTTATATGGTGGTGTTGATCTGTGTTGGTCAATGCGCGAATGCTGATATGGGGGTGTTGATCTGTGTTTGTCAATGCGTGGTGCTTATATGGTGATGTTGATCGGTGTTTGTCAATGCGTGTGTAATTATGTTGTGGTATTGATCAGTGTTTGTCAATGCGTGGTGCTTATATGGTGGTGTTGATCTGTGTTTGTCAAGGTGTGGTGCTTATATGGTGGTGTTGATCTGTGTTTGTCAAAGCATGTGTGCTTATATGGTGGTTTTGATCTGTGTTTGTCAATGCGTGTGTGCTTATATGGTGGTGTTGATCTGTGTTTGTCAACGCGTGGTGTTTATATGGTGGTGTTGATGATCTGTGTTTGTCAATGCTATTGCTCGTGGAATTTGTACTGATTACCGAGCTGTTAATCTGTGGGATGTGTCTGGTGAAGACATTGAGCTACGCCCTGTTCTAGTCAGCAAGTGCTAGCTGGCATTGTTGTTGAACTAAACTCATTCTAATCCAATAAGTTAATTAATGGATTAATTTGTGCGTCGTGTGCATTATATATCTGGAGTACAAAATAATATTTATGTAACTGATTACGATCAAAAATGAAGCTGTAACCTGTACTATTTACTTCTGCTTATTATTTTTGTTATACTTCCATGCCACTGTAATGGAAATCTGCTTCTTTCTATTAAATCTTGATCTAACGGTTGAAAGTTGGTCACTTGTGACGATTGCTTGTATGGGATGTTTCTCTTGAATTTGCTAAATAAAAAACAACCATTCATTACGTCCCTTTTCAGACAGACTTCTACGGTTCACACATATAAAACTAGAACCCTTACCACGGGAAACTACTTCTGTCCCCGAGCAAATTTAGTATCGACACAAAAGTCACTAAAATTTGGAACTCTATCAAATTGACTTCAAACTAAGTAATTCCAAAAAATCTCTTGCAAAAAATTATAAAAACAAACTGTTACTACTGCTACAATAATATGATCAAGATAAGGTAAGTATTACTTACAAACAAAATAATAACAAATAAACAAATAATAATTTTTTTTAACAAAATATCTTCACCTTCATCTTCAATATTTCTTTTATATGCAAGAAACACTTAATCTACCCATACCCCTCATTCGTCCTGTTTCATTAGGTATAAAACAATTAAATTTATATGCGACTCCCAAGACCCGAACACTGAAATAACAGCAAAACAGTTCAGCCATTAGTGAGCCATTAGTGAGCCATTAGTTAGCCATTAGTGAGCCATTAGTGAGCCATTAGTGAGCAGTTGAATATTCGCAGTAAACCTAAACTCTACAATTACATTGTCACGTAAAAAATGGCAAATTAAGGCAAAACTAGCTATGCTATTGCCGCCACTTTGCATATAAAAATAAATCACAACCATACAATATTTATATTAAAACTAAAATAATTTCAACCCCAATTTGCTAAATAAACGTTTCACGTGATATACTGTATATATATATATTTAAGTTATGTAAATATATGATAAGAAATAAATGAGCTCTTTGAGATCCATTGATGGATTGGCTCTTTCGCATTGAATAGACACAGGCGCAAATATCCACGGGTGAGGTGAAGATTTCACCCAATAATAATTTAAATATGTTTGTCATGGCATTATTCTGTTGTATTTCAGCTTGTCCCTCTAACTATTACGATGCAGTTACCGGAACCCTGCTGTCTCCGAACTATCCCAACTTCTACAGCGGCTATCTGCCTTGCGGGTACCACATCCACGGACCTCCTGGTAGTGATATTGTCTTGACCTGGAATGTTTTGGACGTGGAATCTAGTTTTGATTATATTTACGTAAGTATACCAACTGCAAACAGCACCACACTAGCCTCCAATTATACGCATTTCTATATCCTTTTTACCCATATTCACTAAAATATCTGATCGTATAATCAACTCACAACTAGTAGCTTACATAAACAAATACTAATCATACATACATAGATCACGCTTAAACAACTCGACTGCTATGGGATAAATGGCATTCCTCACCCTTTATACAGTAACTGAACACACCCGTACACTCGCGATGCGACACTGGCTGGTTTACTTATTATATTACATATCGCTTCTTCTGAATTCTTTTTAATATAAAGTTTTTGTATTCTGTTTCCTATCGGTGGAGTTCAGAGTCGATTGGATGAAGTGGTAGCAAGAAAGATTAGCTTTTTTATAATCATATCGTACCCTTGGTGGAAAGGTTTATCAATGTTTATCACCTTTATAATTTTAGTAAGAAATATCTTGCGTTGCGTGCTGCAGATACTCTTAATTCAATTGCAAGTAGAAGTAGACCTAACTCGGCTGAGCACATATCGTTGGGGTTCTATAATGCAGACTCCTAAGAGGCATTTTATTAGTTTGATGTAGACCTTTTATAATTTTTATTAGACCACACTATGCAGGCCATCTTTAAACCACGATTCGCAGAGTAGAGTTAGTACTAGCATCCAGTCACACAAGCATATACACTAATAAATTAGATCGACATTAACAGCACAAAAACACTTTCTGTAACTCGGTATGTGTCATCATAACCATAAGCTAAATCTCTATTACAAACTTTTCCATACTGGTTTTCATGGCAATCGGTGTTGAATAAAGGTAAATGCCTCTTAACTAGTCTAAGCAACGAACTAAAGTGTCAACGTTTGTTTAATTTTTCCTTAGCTTCGTGGTTATATTTCCTTTAGTAAATTCAATCTAGGCTTAGATGGTCTATTCATAGTATGTCTTTAAATTTTGTGGAGTAGATATCTGGATTTGATTCCAACAAAATTACTGTAAATACCTAAGACAACCTTAATATTTTTTCAACATTTACAAGTGTATTTATCAGTGTTCTTTCGTGATCTTTTTGGCCCCAGATGGCCATTTTCGACGATTGGTTACCCATGCGTTTTGGGTCGCCGAGCAACGACTGTAAATACAAAAGAAACGGCACAACTCGTAATGTATTCCCAAACATAATATACTTTTCCAAGATTTTTAACCCGTTTCAGTGTTTTTTCCTAATGTTTTTGGCCAAATGTAGTTATTTTGACGATCATTACTCATATCGCACAGCTTTATTATAGATATGGAATAAAATAAATAATAAAAATCCAGTAGATAAAATTTCTAAGTATATTATTGATGCGAATTCATTTAATTCTGATAATTAATTTCCTTTTCATAACATTAATTCGTGTAATTATAACCATTCTGGTGCTTATTATAGCAACCGTAAGACAATACTATGTACAAACTGGGGATTCCCTCACGCATCTTACTACAGCCAATAGGAAGCCGCTTCCATTAAAGAATTCAGTAAAATGGGATCATCCTCTCGATTTAGCTAAAAATAGACGGCCAATCACAGCCCACTTCGGGCCCTGGAGAAGGTATCCACAGGGGGTGCGCGCAGTACTACATGACTAAAATAACCTGATGTGGGTGCCGTGAAGTGACTCCATTTTCTTTCTTTTAAATGCAGTATTTTATATACTCGCGCACATAAGCGCAAACCAGACTGCCAGCTAGTTGATAAAATTGTAACAATTATACGATTATGCCGATTATTATAAAATACTTATAAGCACTCGTTATAAAATAAATATAATAAAAGTATGACTGTTCGAGTCGATTTTTACACAAAATAGTGGGATTGTTCCATAAATTGGTATTTAGTTGAGGCTTGCCATACTAAATAAAGTGTCAAAATTTCAATGTGATATTGTGACCCTAACCACTTACCCCAGGTGTTAGGGAAAAATACAATTTTCTACTGCACGGTAAATTATATTCAACCGGTAGGCTACAGTGAAAACTGAACACAATTGAAATTTAATGAGTTCAAACCAAACCTGTATGTTAAACTAAACAACATAATCTTTCTTTGATTCAAACATAGGGCGCTGCTTCCTTGCATCTAAGATAGAATGAATCATAGAGTCCCTTTTCTCCTTTCCGACAGTTTTGAGGCTGACCTCAGCTACTACACGAATCATTCTTTCAACGGCTTGAGTCTGTGGTGTGTACGTCGACTTTACTGGGACTGACTTTATAGCATCCCAAAGTTGATCCTCACTCTTAGATGCTAATAATGGTGGTTCAGTAACGTCAATGTGCATCCAGTCGATCATATGAATATAATCTGTAGCATTAAGGTTAAGTTGATTAGCAGGGCGATGGAATTTTCGTATTTCTGTAGATGAAACCTTTCGTGCCTTCAGAATTCGCCTAACAGCTAGCTCGCGAATTGCAGGTCTATTGTCATGAAACATGGCATATAGCAAGTTTTCGGGGTGAGCTGCATAGCAATTTTGCTTTATCGATTTGTCGATGACAGACTGCACTTCTGCTGGTTCAAGTTCACGACTGAGTTTTATCATAAGGAAAAGTACTGGTGGAGCATCACTGATATCTGTAGCCATCTTAGTGGCAAACCATACAGGCCCATATACTGTTACAATGAATCGAGTCAATGTCTTAACAGCTTCTGTTGGATGTGTTTGACTAACATAGTAGCGGCACATTCGATTTGCTCCTGTGAGCCATCGTGAATGACTACATTTCCCAGGATCTCGGTGTAAGAGTGTTTCAGGGCACTCCCCAGAACTGATCGCATGACAGATTTCCAAAAGATACATCTGGTCTGTGCTTAGGTCCTTTGAATTATCCAATGTTGGCAAATGGGGAGTTTCAATTTTATCAAACAATGCGATCTCCAAGGTTGTAAGGTTTGACCCAAGAATATCACCAATTTCACCACTGAATGTTTCTGGACCAGATGTCTTTCCATATAATTCAAATAGATGCCGCAACGGTAACTCGTTAATGTGCAGCATACATATATTCCACTGAACTTCATGCTGGATATGATCTTCAATTCTAGCAATTACTCCATTACGATTCCCAGTGTTCACTGCTGTCCCGTCACAACCTATTACTCGAATTCCATCCATGTTGATATTCTCGTCAATTATAGATTTTAAAATGTCAATTGAACGACCACTTGGTGTTGTGACATGAGAAATGTAGATGTCACCAGGTTGTGTCATCAATACGAAATGGTCTTCTTTTATTTTTCTCCTGTGGTGGTAGTCATCGAAGACATATGATTCATCCTTTCTCCTTTCGAAATAGAGCGATATCAAATTATTTATGTCATGATGGGTTGGTTTCAATCCAGTACGCCTCTTGACCCGGCTAAGTCTCACTTTCAGTGGGTCAATAACGATGTCTCTGGAGAAGTCTTCTCCTAATACATCCTGCAAAGTAGCAGTGGCAATAGAATAGCAGCAACTGTTTCGTCAGAAACCATCTTTCGATCGGCTTCCCTCGCAACACAAGGGATTAGGATGGTATTGTAGGCACTGCTTGTTGAGACACTCTCCCTGAAATTCGGATCACTATCGGATGAATCAGATGAAGAGTCAGTTTCACTTGAGCTAGGTAATTCGCAGACAGCTTTTTGAGCTAGTTTCTGGAACTCTTGTTTATCTAATTTTTCTATGAACATTTTTCTATCGCTTCCTTGATCATCCACGAAATCTTTCTCTAGAGGGTTTAAATTCTTGTAATCGACAACATCAAAGAGCTTGCCCCAATTAATTTTCGCGGATTCCAGTTTTGTAGGAAAGCACTTTTTGGCTTTATCACAGTTCAATCGCTGTGCTTTGCGCCACTCCTCGATGATCTTTTGATGACAACGCTCAGTTGAAAGCACTGCAACTGTGGCAAAATCGTATATTGCAATAACTTCACTTGCTACAATTTTTTGCATTTCTCGATTCGACAGTTCTTCATGGCTACCATTTGGCTCCGCCCCATGTTGCATTTTTACTAATTCGCAGTAACGTAGAATATCGCCATTTGTAGGTAGTTGGTGGCCAGGCAGTTTCGCAGCAAAGCCGAAGAGGCGTCCAGTCTGATTTCGTGTTGCCATATTATAACATTAACAGCATAGGCCTAATGATGAATAAGGTTAAAATCCAATAAAATGTCAATCAACCATATAATTATATCACCATTGCAATTAAAATACGGTAGGCCTACGCTACGGAGCAGGGTAGGCCTATATAGCTAAAACGAACTTACTAAGATTCGAAAAAGGTGCCAACTGCTGCACTGTGGGTAGCAGTTTGCAGTTGCAATGCATATTCAGATATTGCTGTACTACAGTAGGGTCAGGCAGTGTCATATTCTGCATTGTACATACAGCAGTACCGTACCCCAACACCGGTATGGCTAGAGATATGCTGGTATTATTATAGGAAAAAATGGGCATTGGGGTAATGGGAAGCTGTGCTCAAATCAATGTCAAACTTTGAGGAAATGTTTAGAAGGCAAAGTCGCACCAATGTTCAAATTTATATGATAAATGGAGAAATCAACCACCCCTACCGGGAGTGTTCATCCAAGGTGCATTGATATAATTATTTGTATAATTTATTTCATCAATGGATCTTAAAAATTGTATTAATCGTATTTTTACTAGGTTTACGATGGAGCTGATAATACTGCGCCACTTATTTGGAGTATAACTGGTAGTTCGATTCCATCTCCTATGACGTCATCTTCCAATGATTTCTACCTGTACTTCGATCCGACTGTCGTTGACAACGCAGTTGTATTGAATGGATTCGATATCAGCTATGAAATTCAAAACATTCCACGTACGTTGTTACTAGAAAATTACTATGGATCTGGTAACTATGATTAGTTATATTTCAATGAGTTACTCTGCTACTTATATATTGTTTGCTTTATTACAACCCGAGTTTTGTACAGAAGTCGATTGTTTAGTATTGTTTCAGTTTCAATTTTATCATAGTTATGAAATATTACATATATGCATTAAATCCGGACCTTCCGTAATTATAGTGTTAAAAGAAGAACAATAGTGTTCTTCATGAAATATAGTACGTGCCTAGTCCAACTTGGTAGTCAGAACATATTTTTTTTATATATAGTTTATATTTATTATTTAGTTTCCTGTGCATAAAAATGCCATAAAGTTTTCTAAATAAGATAAAATGTTAAATGTTATATAAACATAAAATGTTTAGGGCTGCCTTTAGTATTAATGTGTAGCAACCATCAATTCGTTGTTCAAGTGATTTAGTCAGTGTCCAGGTCTCACCCCCGAATAAAAGTACACTAAATTTATTCTTCAGGTGCCTGGAGAGACCTGATTTCCAGATGGAATCCATATTTGATAGAGCTACCCATGTCTTTGCTTTCCTAACTTCTATGTCCTTTTTGCTACTCTCTATCCATGACCCAAGGTACTGGAAGTCGTCGACCTTCCTTTGTTGATTATTATCAATGGTTGTCAAGTTTCTATCAACATTAAAAGTCATGAATTCGGTCTTGGTAGCATTTATATGCAATCCAACCTCCTTAGCAGCCCTCTCCACTTTATTTAGTAGAAGCTGTGCATCTGCTAGCATATTAGAGACAGGGTGATGTCATCCACAAAGTTGGTGTCTGTGACTGTAGTTGCCGGATATCTACTACTTCTGCGTTCTTGTACCTTTTGTTGACGTCCTCATTGCGTAATCCAGTACAATTACAAATAGTAATGGTGCTAATGTGTCACCTTGCAGTACCCCAGCCAGGTTTGAGAAAAACTCAGTTTCACCATCTGGTGAGAGTACCTGCGCTTCTGTGTCACAATATAACAATCCAATGCCAGCAACGATAACTTCTGGTATTCCATAAGCTCTTAGGATTTCAAGCATTATACCTGGATGGAGTCGAATGCCTTCTTGAAGACCACAAATGTAAGAACTGTAGGAAGGTTCTATGACGTAATACCTTCAACCAGCCTCATTATCGGTAGTACCTAAGCAATTGTTGATCTACTTGGTCGAAATCCGTTTTGGCTCTTACGCAGTAGTTTCTCTGTGTGAGGCCTAATCATATATGGAATCATTTTGTTGTATATTTTGGCACCTACCACAAGCAGACAGATCGCACGATAGTTTTTTGGTATACCGAGGTCTCATTTCCTGGGGAGAGGCTTTAGTTGACTTTTAGTCCAAATTGGTGGAGGCTTTTCCCCTTTCAGTATCCGGTTGCAAACATTCAATAATGGTCTGTTTAGCACTCCTGTTTTCCATCCCTCCGCTGGGAATCTAATCCACTCGCTTTATGATTTAAATGATTTTATATGCTTCTTTGAATTCGGCATGTGTGAAGTCACCTGTTTCTATTGGTAGCGAACGTCTTGTCATATATGTTCCTTGTAGGGCCGACCTCGATGTTTGGTGGCTGCCCAAGCAAGTTGCTGAAGTGATATTTCCATTTCCCAACACGTTCTTCAGGACTATCAGCTTTGAGGCGCCCCTTACTAAGCACAACTTTTCTTGATTGTTGCTTTATGTGAGAAGTTGTAAAAAAAAATACCTGAGTGTTTAAAGCTCATCTATCCCATCATATATAATAGACATGTACCGAACAACAAGAGTCCCACAAGAAATGAAAACAAATAAGTTGGTGCCAGTTCCCAAGAAGGGCGGCAACCTAACACTCTATGGTTCTTTTCGGGAATCTCATTGATCTCGATTGCTACAAGGCTATACAATAGAATTCTATTAAATCGCATCAGGGATCCCATTGAGAGACGGCTCCGTGGAAATCAGAATGGGTTCCGTAAAGGTCGTGTGACCATGGAGCCCATTTTGGCACTTAGAAGGATAATTGAAGAGTTATCAAAAAAGAAAGACAGGCATCTTCTTCAAGGCCTTTGATTCAGTCTTTCGCTCACGTATGTTCAGCATACTTTCATTATATGGGATTCCTGATGAAATTATTGCAGTATTCAGATCAGTATACGATGGTTCGACAACATTTGTGTCTACTGTTGACGGTGACACAGCCAGGGAGACACACTTGCACCATTCTTGTTCATAATTGTGGTTGACTATGTTCTACGCATGTCCTTAGATCATCATAATGATGATGGGGTGATGATAACTTCACCTACTGGCTCCAGAAGTCGAGGAAATCCTGCCAAGTACCTAACTGATCTAGACTTTGCTGATGACTTAGGAGTACTATCAGTATAACTAGAGGGAGCCCAACGGCTCCTCAGCTCATTAGAACATGCTGCTTCTAGTGTTGGTCTTTTTATTAACTCCAGAAAGACCAAAATTTTGACAGTTAACTTTGAAAGTCCTCAGCAAGTCTCTGATCGGATGAGCATAAGCTCAAAAGATGGTATGCTTGAGCATGTGGATGCCTTCTGTTACCTGGGATCATTCGATCCGGATCGAATACGTAAGGGAAAGGCATGGGCAGCCTTGAATAGGCTTTCCAGGATTTGGAAGTCACCGAGAATTAATCGGAAACTTAAGGTCCGATTATTTAGAGCAGCAGTAGTTCCAGTACTCCTCTATGGGAGTCCATGCTGGGCTCTAACTGCTGAGGACACCAAATCTCTGGATGGCACTTTCACAAGAATGCTACGCCGGGTTCATTGTGTCAAGTACAATGCACACATCTCCAACCAGTCACTATATAACATTGGAGGTGCCTCTCATTTGTTCCCCCAAGCTTGACACTAGAACAAAGTCGCCTCCGCTTTGCAGGACATTGCTTTCGCCGTGAGGACCAGCCAGTGCATAATCTTGAACTTTGGCAGCCTCTTGGAGTGAATAAGCATGGTGGACAGCCCATGACTTTCTTGAGACGCATCTTAAAGGACACTGGCCTTGAAGATGCGGATGATCTAGCAAATGTCATGGGTGATAGGGAGTTGTGGCGGCGCAATTTTGTCGACAAGCCGGCACACCATTCTTAAAAATGCAGCTGCGATGCAGCATGCCGATCCCAGTATTAGTAGAGCAGTTGTAATTTCTTAAATTTTGTCCTGTATGTACTTCTGCTGGCTGTTGTTGAAGACAACTTTATAACAATGTTTAACGTTTTGTTATCAGAAATCAATTTTCGGCTGATATATTTGATTTATTAATCTTCTACTTTTATTAGTAAAATCGGTTAAGTTAATGAAAGACAGAATATAAATTTATATATATAATATATTAAAATATAAAAATATATAATATATATTATAATTTATATTAAAATATATATAATAATAATTTTGATTTAGTTGCGCATTTGTTAACTAATTTTTTTACCTATAAACAATTTGAAAATGTATAGTTTGTGTAGTTTTCAATACAATTTCCATACGTATCATACTGTAGATAATATACGCCTTGTACTTCCTATTCCAACTGCTGTATAATATTATTTATAATTATTATAGTGTAATATCTAAATAACGCTATGTTGTTATAGATAGAAGTACCTAGAACATCTGAAAAACGGATTTCGACAAAAAAAATTAAACTTGGAAGTACCATCGCATCGTGTAATCTTCATTGGATGAGCCCAGTTAATTGAATTAGTCCAGATTTGATACCCATTTTTACTACAATTCTGTATTCTGATATCTTCATTTACAGCACCTTGCGTAGAGAACCCTGATGCTTCTGCTTACTGCCCTGGATGGGCTGCCATAGGTGAATGTGCCAACAATCCCGGTTTCATGCAGGTCGAGTGCGAATTTAGTTGCGATAAATGTCAAGATGGTGTTGGTAAGTACATTCATAACACGTTGGTGGGGCCTTCGCGCAGCACGAGAGCCTATATAAGAAAGTACCTTATACGAATCTCTATTAGATATACGAAAACTGCCTTTCCCAAAATATATATGAGTGAAGGAGATGCTATCAGTTTGCGATAAACTAGTTGTAAAAACAGATATCCATTTCAGATTGCCCTTATACACTTTAACTGTCATTTGTAAACCTACTAACTTGGACTATTTAAGTTAAGTGTGATATTTTTAGTTTTACAATAATCTTCTCCTTTATTAGCCCTCGCTAGCCTTCCTCCTGTTTTGTCTTAAAAAAATTTTCCTAAACGGAGACTAACGACCTTTATAACTATATAAAGTCTCGAAACTGTGATTGTAAACTCGTTGCGTTCGTTTGTTTCTTTACCAAACTTCCGATTCTTTCTAACCTATTGCGGGACTACATACTTACCAAGTTTCGTTTACTTTCATCAAGGAATGACCGAGTTATTAGCGATAAAATATTTACGACGACGACGACAACAGACGACGACGACAGATAACTCTTTAATGGCACCCATATGCTAAGGCTTTGCTCACTTCGTGGCTCGCCCCACAAGGATATTAGGCCTAGAATTTCTACATTAGCTAGGTTATTAGACTTTTTTACAATTATTATTAATGCTCACATATGTTCACATATGTACGCGAATGATAGTCTATTAATACAAACAGAAACCTGTTCATTTGCCATTGTTTTTTATTACCTTACATTTCTCCTTTGTGATGCAAACATGGTAGTTTCTCAAATTTTATATTCCGCACAGGTACAGTTTTTTTCGTTTTAATTATGTTAATTTACACTTGAGAAAGGCATCTAGCTTTTGCTGCTGTAAAATCACTTTTTCAGTCAGTACCTAACTTGATGGAAAAAATATTTTAGTTCCTTAATGATCAGTAATTTTTTGACTAATAAATGTAATACATATTATATTGACGTATCGGTGTTCGTTATCATTATAGTACCATGTGTTGAAAACGCCGACGCTTACGCTGCCTGCAGTGGATGGGAGGCCGACGGAGAGTGCACTGCTAATGCTGGATGGATGTATGTGCACTGCCAGAGCTCTTGTAACAAATGCAATCAAAATAGTAAGTAAAAAGAAATAGTTATAATAAAACTCCAAAGTGTTTCCTAGAACGAATAAATTACTGCCGGTCTCCAAGATAATCACACTTTGTATCCTTTCGCGGAATCTCTATGATGTCAATTGCTGCAAAACTATACAACAGAATTCTATTAAATCGCTTCAGGGATACCATTCCTATACATTATGTTTGGTGTTTTTGTTATTGTTTTTACATAATGTATAAATAAATCTATCTATCTATCGCTCAAGAATGCTCTGCATACTATCACTACATGGGGATCCCTGCGAAATCTATTGCAACAATCAGATCTCTACCAAGGTTCTACAACATTTGTGTCTGATATTGATGGTGACACAGGTCAATGTAAAGTTCTATGACCTTGGAGTCTTCTAGGGTACTAGACTCACACCATTCTTATTCGTAATTATGTTAGATGAATATTCTATGCATGTCCTTAGACCTACATAATAATAATGGAGTGACGGTAACACCCGATACTGGCCTCAGAAGTTGAGGAAAACAAGCAAGTATCTTTACTGCTCCTCTTTAAACGCTCCTCTACTCGTAGGAGCAAAGTGTTTCAAGTGTTGGTATTCTTGTAATCACCAAAAAAACCCAATATTTTACCAGCTAATTTCGACAGTCATCAGAAATATGTCTGATCATATAAACCTGAGCTCTAAGGATGGTATGCTTTATGTGGATGAAATCTGCTAAGAATTGAGATCTCGGATCTGGAATTGAAATCAAAAACTTAGAATGGTCTGTCCAGGATTTGGAAATCACATAGAATAGGTCCGATTATTTAGAGTAGCAGTAGAACCAATACTCCTTTATGGAGTTATGCTTATGGGAGATCTTGCTGGGCTCTAACTGCGGAGGACACCAAATTTAAACCTAATTTGTTTATTACAAAAAGTGTATGGAAATTCAGTAATTTTTACTGTTCAACGCTATTGATTATTGATATTCACATTATTTATTTAAATATACTCAGAATGGTGCGATATACACATAAGTTTATTTTAATATTTGTGTTTTAAAAACTTGTTTTTATAGCTTGCATTGAATTCCCCGATGACAACTTCCACTGTCCAGGGTGGGCCAGAGTTGGTGAATGTACTGTTAATCCATCATATATGTACACCCACTGTCAGACATCCTGTAACAAGTGTGACGATGGAAGCCCACGTAAGTATCCATAATATCCGGTCAAAAGTATAATGATTTCATCCTTTACTTTTATTTTTAACTTATTATGGGGTGCGAAATATATTATTAAGAATCTATTATCCAATGACTAGAAGGAACACACTGACCCATCTCTAAACTTCTGGCTGCAGTTCTACCATTCACTGTAGTAATGTAGTACATGCCATTATAGATTTACAACAACTGTCACCATTGACATCATCAGCTCCAAATGTGACAGCATCCAGACAGAACTATTTCGGTATTGATCTACTCTACAATGTCTATGGCCTTATATGTAGCTTCAAAATAAACACCTTAATGGATGTTTAAGAACATTGGCTGGATGGCTTCTGCAAGCAAATTAAATAATTCCTAGAAATCAACAAGGAGTCTCTGAAATTCGTTACATAAATCACATTTTCGACTAAACTTCACACCTAAAGACTAAATATACTAAATTCCTAAATACTATAACTATTTACATCATTGTGTGCAAAGTGGCACTTTGCAGCGTTATGACCCGAGTTTATTTATGTACCGAGCGAGCGCAGCGAGGGATGTTTACATAATGTATGATGTAATGATGTAATGAAGCAATCATGTAGGTAATTTTGTTACATTATGTCAACTTATCAGCGTTCGGTATGTGAAGAAAGGATTTTATGGATGCTCATTTAAACATTTTAATCATGTACTATATCGAATATAAGTGAAATTTATTAACAGGTACACTGGCACACAGTATTAATTATACATTTAAATCTAATTAAAGTTTATTGGAAGTTATCTCTTGCATGGATGTGATAAATCATTAATCCATCTTGACTATTATAGTCGACTGACGCAAACTTAGTCACCGTCTGTGTCCGTTCAGTTTTACTGAACACTGTCGCCATTTTCTTTGCTCATTTTAGTGTATTCTATTGGACGTTTCGCCATAATGGATTAAAGTACACGTTAAACAATTATTTACATACAGTAGCTAGTCCCGTCACTGCAAACTGGACAATAAAGCAGCAATCATTAACATAAATGAAAATAATACATTCTGGAATACGGTAATTGAAGTTGTTTCCATATCATTGATTACTTTGCAGCGTTACGAGTAATTCACCAGTACGCTGTTAAGTTCACATAAGGTAACAATAACTATTTAACTTTAATGCAATGTATGTTTTATTTATTATTATTAAATATATAGCTTGCGAAGAACGTCCAGATCTGGATCCAAACTGTGATAAATGGGCCACAGATGGTGAATGCGTTACAAATGAAGTCTACATGTACAACTACTGTCAGACAGCCTGCGACAAGTGTAACGATGGTACTCCAACGTCTGGATGTATCCCTGGTGTCTGTTATGAAGAACCAGATAAGAACTTCCACTGTCCAGGATGGGCTGCTACTGGCGAATGTTTGGACAATCCGGCCTACATGTACAATGCCTGCCAAACCGCCTGCAACATGTGTAATGATGGCACAAGTAAGTGCTACCTCCAATTATTTGTTACGGGAAATTTGGAGACAAGGGGGGGGGGGGGGGGGGGGGGGGGGAACTGGATGCAAATCCCATCTTGTCGAATTAATATCCCGCCTCAATGTTAAATTCTCAATTTAGGGAAAGGAGCAGGTGGTTACATTGGCTATTTTTTTACTTTTCAGTTTGTGAGGAGCGACCGGATATGAAGAGCGAATGTCCAGGTTGGGCTGCTGCTGGTGAATGTACAAACAACCCATCTTATATGTACAATTACTGTCAGAAGAGTTGTAACTTCTGCAACACAAATCCACGTAAGTAATTTAAGGATTTATTTCAAGAACAAATAATGACCTTTACCATTCATCCTCTATTCAGAATAATTATAGCTAAATCTATATACATATTTAGGTTCATCATACACTATAATTACGTCGTTACTCTATTAATAACAAGTTTAGCACTTTATGATATGCAAGGAGATGAGAAGAAGCGCATCTCGGATGTTCTCTTTCAAGGACGCACTGTTTTCCAGTAGTAACCCCAAGGTAGCTTACAATGTAAATATGCAGGAGCCTCCATAATGCCTCTCATAATGATATAAACTACTCAAATCAAATCATTCAACTCACTCAAATTACTTGCAAACCTTTTATACGTCGATGCTCTTTCAATATATGTAATTTTAAAAATTTAAATAATAAATAAATTTTGTAAAATAAAATTTAAGAAATTCCACCAAAAATATTTTACTTTACTTTTTTCGCCGGGAAAAAAAGTTAAATCAATGCAATCCTATGGGTTACTTTTTTTCCTAGGGAAATAAACTGAAAATTTTTCTCCCGATTTTGGGGTATATTCGAGCGAAAAAGTAACAATTTAAGAATAAACACAATTTAGCTATATAATTATTTCATTTTTTAGATTCAACTAATAAATATTTAATGAAATTAGAACTTTCCAAAACACATCTCTACCCTGCAGTCCTTTGAAATGAAATTTAAATGCAATTTGTTAATGACCTTGTCCAACAAACTGCTTAGTTAGTTTTAGCAAGCCAGCCAGTGACATTTATTTCCGAACTTGAAATGTGAGGCTTTGTTAAGATTTTGCTGTCATTGTATCATATAGTGCATTATTTACAGACTCATTCCATATCCCCATTTGTTCCTTAGCTTGTGTTGAACAACCAGACTTTGATGCTTACCAATGCGCTGGATGGGCGACTATGGGAGAGTGCTCTGCTAATGCAAGTTGGATGTACACCCACTGTCAGACGTCATGTAACAAGTGTAATGATGGGGGTAGGTTACACCTACTATTATACATTAACATCATGTAATAGCGTAATGATGGGGGTAGGTTATAGTAAATTGAATGAGGTAGTTAGTTTGCATCTTCAAGATATGCTTTATTTCAATTTTCAATTTCAATTAAATTATACCCTTTAATTTAAATTTAAATTGCAAAAATTAATAACACACAAGTATTCAATTGAAATGTTATAGTTGTATTATTGTTTTAATTTTGTTACATATATGTATCCTGCGACAGGCAGATGTTAGAAAGGGAGTGTGCGGGGGGGGGGGTCGTTTTATAAATTTAAGAAATTATTTATCTAATGCTATAAAATACTAATAATATACTGTGACAAATAATAGCTCAGGGATCTGTCTGGGTGGCGATATAGTCAATAATCGGTTTGTGATGGTATTTTAGTTTACAGTGAGTCTAACCAGTCTATAAGATTTAGTAGAGGTTTTGCTTCGGGGAAAAAAATTTCACTTAAATGAAAAATGAAAACTTAAACTATTATGTAAGCGAATCTAAAAGAATAGTTTGATGCTGCTATGCTACGGAATTTTTTTATTTTACATTTTTCATTCTGAGAGGCAAGTTGTTCCATAAATTCGGACCTGTGAATTTGAACGATTGATGTGAAAGTAGTGTCTAACTCGCAGTATGAAAAAAAAATTTGACATAGCTTCCCTTAAACTAAGAAAAGACATCCAAAAATGATAAAAAATATAGGACGTTAAGGAACATTAAGTCTCAGCTTATGTATTGAATAATGAGCAGAGTGTGTTTTGAAGTGAAAGACATTATCAAAACGTCTCAATTAATGGCTTAATGCCTGGTTGATATGAAGATGCAAATGAACAAAGAGAAAATTGTGTATTTTGGTTTGTAATTTGGCAACATGTTTTGCAGCTCCCAATAGTTGTAAAATCATTACAAACACAACGGCAACAGTAGCATCAAGACAATAAATAATATTATTTTTAATTTGAAGTATCATAATCTATCAGAGTGTTGAAAAGATTCTGCCATAACTATTAATTTTGTAGGTTAAATTATTATTGTTGATGCACTATATTATCATATTTTGTTCAAAAAGGTTGTGTCGAATACCCAGATCTTGAAACAAAGTGTCCAACTTGGGCTGCCAGTGGTGAGTGCGATAACAACCCTGGCTACATGTATACATGGTGCCAGACCAGTTGCAACAGATGTCCATGATGAAGTCCATGGTGTCAAAGGAAATATATGTATTAAAACATACAAACATAATGGTGATTGTGGTATATCTTAAAGCATTTTAAACTATATTATGTATCTATGAAGGTACAAAAAGCAATATTGGTAAAGGGAATTTCAAACTAGATGTGACAAAATATTATACTTAGTTACTGCGATAAAATTATCATAATTATTAACATTATCTTAGTTTGCCTTCTTACAATGGTAACTACTATATCTGTGACTCTTATCAGAGCAATATAGTTGTTCAACAATTTCTTCAGTGATATTACAACCGCAATTTGATAAATCAACCCGCTTTTTTTTAAACCAGACCAACTCTCCGTTTGGTCTCCATCTTGAACGAAGGAATGACAGACCCAATGGCTGGGCAGCTCTCATCAACTCGCTGAATATTCAACTATATCTTAGTGGGATAGCAATGGTACATCAGTAGTAGGGTCTAGGGCGGCTTTGTGACAGTTAAACCACACTGACTGGCGCCAGACTGTCTGGGTGACACCCAATGTTACCCTATGGGTGTCATTGGCGCCAGACTGTCTGGGTGACACCTCCTAATTAGGCTAATTAGACCCTAATTGACAGGTGTCATCAATTAATTAGTACAATTAAACTCTAATAGGTGTCTTACGACTCCTAATTAGGGTTTAATTTATTATCCTAATTAATCAATCCGATACGCAATGGTGTCAGTGATGTCTAACTGTCACAAAGCCGGCGCAAGAGGGTGTCATAAGTAACACCGCAGCTCTTTTATTTATTAATACCTATTTATTTGTAATTAATTGTAATTAATTATTTGTATTTAATTTTAATTTATTTATTTGAATTTAATTTTAAATTATTTAATTGTATTACTTTTACTTTATATATTGATTTCTATTTTTTACTGTTTTATATTGTTGTTAATTGCTGTTTATATTAATGGATGTTATATTCGGAGAATACTGATAAATAATCGTAAACCCCTCAACTTTCTTAATTACTGAGGTAAGCAGAAGGGTGTACCACTAGCAATTGCGACTCAATTTATAGTGGTTTTTGTGTGAAATAAATGTTATTTCATAATCCCTACATATGTCATTTGCAATCCTCTTTATGGTCAAAATCAGTGACAGTCGGCAAATCAGTGTGCATTAGTGTGAATTGGTGTGAAGTCGTGTGAAGGTTAATAAAGCATTCCCAAAGAATGCGCTATTTGCGATACCTTATAGCCTCAAAGTTGTGATTAGTATAAGTCATAACTCTGTTTGATACTTAAAGCGTCACGTCCCAAAGGAACTGTTAATATTTCCCCGAAAGTAAATATAGTTGTCAGAGATTATATAGTAGCGATCAATCGAATAATACAAAGTAGCCTACTGCAATAACTTTCTCTAGAACCGAATCCAGTCTCCCACACCGTGGGTCATACGCCGTGCATAGACTGGTTTCAACTGATGTCAATTGACAAGGGCAATAATCGATTTAAGGAGACACTTAAATTAGCAGGTTAAACTGTTAAAGGTCTAAAAGCGCGAACATTCCCCCAGTCTGCCGCTAGAGGGCGAAATGTCTCAAAGTGAAAACCATATAGAAACCATGAATTGGTTACTAGGCAATTATACTGCATTGTGCAAAGTTAGGCCTATTGCTGACCGAACGAAAACTGCCCTGGTTCATGCGGGGATCGAACCCATGACATATGGGAGATGTGAATTCAACGCAACCACTACACCAAGTGGAACAGTAACCTTCGAATTTGTTCGTTGACATTCGAATTTGTAAGACTCTCATTTAAGACCTGACACAGACTATGCCTCACTGAGGCACAGACTATGCCTCACTGAGGCACTGAGGCACAGACTATGCCTCACTGAGGCACAGACTATGCCTCACTGAGGCACAGACTATGCCTCACTGAGGCACAGACTATGCCTCACTGAGGCACAGACTATGCCTCACTGAGGCACAGACTATGCCTCACTGAGGCACAGACTATGCCTCACTGAGGCACAGACTATGCCTCACTGAGGCACTGAGGCACAGACTATGCCTCACTGAGGCACTGAGGCACAGACTATGCCTCACTGAGGCACTAGACTATGCCTCACTGAGGCACTGAGGCACAGACTATGCCTCACTGAGGCACAGACTATGCCTCACTGAGGCACTGAGGCACAGACTATGCCTCACTGAGGCCTCAGACTATGCCTCACTGAGGCACTGAGGCGCAGACTATGCCTCACTGGGCATAGACTATGCCTCACTGAGGCACTGAGGTCACTAGACTATGCCTCACTGACGGCACAGACTATGCCTCACTGAGGCACAGACTATGCCTCACTGAGGCACAGACTATGCCTCACTGAGGCACAGACTATGCCTCACTGAGGTATAGACTATGCCTCACTGAGGCACAGACTATGCCTCACTGAGGCTATCAGACTATGCCTCACTGAGGCACTGAGGCACAGACTATGCCTCACTGAGGCACAGACTATGCCTCACTGAGGCACTGAGGCATAGACTATGCCTCAGTGCCTCAGTGTTTCAGTGAGGCATAGTCTGTGCATCAGTGCCTCAGTGAGGCATAGTCTGTGTCAGGTCTTAAATGAGAGTCTTACAAATTCGAATGTCAACGAACAAATTCGAAGGTTACTGTTCCACTTGGTGTAGTGGTTGCGTTGAATTCACATCTCCCATATTTCATGGGTTCGATCCCCGCATGAACCAGGGCAGTTTTCGTTCGGTCAGCAATAGGCCTAACTTTGCACAATGCAGTATTATTGCCTAGTAACCAATTCATGGTTACTATATGGTTTTCACTTTGAGACATTTCGCCATCTAGCGGCAGTCTTGGGGAACTTCAGAGTACACTGTGACTCTGCAAAAGATATAGCCCATATTGTAATAGATACCGACTGGGGGTCAAAATTAAGTAATAATATATCTAAATAAGTCTCAAACATCTTGTCTCATGGCTCGCCCCTTAGAACTCTTAACCCTATTACCACTGGGGTGTTTTGACCATTAGCACCACTGGGGGGGGGGGGGGGGGGGGCGATTCGGCCCACCCACTATATTTTTGTAGTCGTCCAATGAAATCCTACAAAATTTGGGCTGTTGGTGAAACAACTATAGATGAACACTACCAAACCTTAAAAAGTTAAAATTTCATAAGCAGGGACTCATAATTTTGATGAAAAATAAAAGTAGTCCCAGGACAAAATTACAAAATTTTTCGTTTTCTAAAAACTAATAGTGTGGCAGTGTTGGCTAGATTTAGTAGGTTTTTCAAGACGCTGAATCGAATGTGATTATATTCCACTTCCAAAAATTGAAGTGGATGCTATTTTTCGTGCACCTAAGAAGTGGGCGTGGCACTTCAAATTTTGAAAAATTAGATATTCAGAAAATGCCCCTAATTTTTTTATTTCAACGCATCTTTATGGGTTTTCTGGGCCGCTGAATCGATTGAAAGTAATATAGAAGCCTGAAGACTGAGTGGTTCGCCATTTTTGGTGCACCAAAATTAGGGCGTGGCACTTCAAATTTTGAAAAATACGAGATTCGGAAAATAAACCAAAATTGAAATTTTAACGAATTTATATAGGTTTTCCAGACCGCTGAATCGATTGAAAGTAATATAGAAGCCTGAAGACTTAGAAGTTAGCCATTTTTTGAAATCAAAACTTTAGTGTTTTTTCCGAATAAAGTAATTTTGAAAATTTGAAGTGCCACGCCCTAATTTTGGTGCACCGAAAATTACGTACACAAAGGATTTGAGGCTTCTATATTACTTTCAATCGATTCAGCGCTCCAGAAAACCTATAAAATTAATTTGAAATCAAAACTTTAGTGAATTTTCCGAATCTCGTATTTTTCAAAATTTGAAGTGCCACGCCCTAATTTTGGTGCACCAAAAATGGCGAACCACTAAGTCTTCAGGCTTCTATACTACTTTCAATCGATTCAGCGCTCCAGAAAACCAATAAAAATGCTTCGAAATCAGAACTTTAGTAAATTTTCCGAATAAAGTAATTTTGAAATTTTAAAGTGCCACGCCCTAAATTTGGTGCTCCAAAAATGACGTACCACTACACTTACATACTTGTATAGAGCATTAGAGTGATCCAAACCAATAAAAATAAATAAAAATAGCCCAAACATAAATAATTACTAAATCACGAATGACTTTGTAAAATTCGAAAATTTCAAAAAATTTGGTGCTGGAGACCAAATTTTGAGGTGGCACCCACATCGAAAAGTAGAAATCCAATTGCAACGGCGTTTTTTGCAAAAGATGCGGCATTAAATTTGGCTAATTCTCACAAAAAATTGGGCCGGTACGTAATGTGGTTGCATAGTTACAGCAACTAAAAACTAGGAAGGGGCCGATTCGCCCCCCCCCCCCCAGTGGTAATAGGGTTAAGCAATATGGCTTCATAGTTTTTAAGGAAAACTGGTAAAGGAGATTTGTTAATTACGCATACCTCGCAGTCTTAAGTAATTAATTATAGAGTAGGTTAGATCGTTTTTAGAATAGGACCATTGGAAACGGCGCCCTCATCGATAACCTCTGTACAAAGAAAATTAATACAGATTAACCGGATATAGCTTGTTATTATAAAACATAAATTATAATACAGTAGAACAATTAGGGTTGTAAATAAAAACAAATTAAATTGAAGATAAACTGTAAATATAAACTTATGTATTAATTAAAAGAGGGCCCTATTTAATTATTCAGTATACTGAAAATAATTCACCGTACTACTGGACTACTCGTGACTTGACAGGCGTTAAGGTGAGTCATAGATGGGGGCCGCTCGGGTATATATAGGCTTAGGGGTATAAGAGCAGGTTGCAATTGAATGGTTTCAAATCTAAAAACTAATTATTGGTAATTCAAAAATAGAAATCAATATATAAAGTAAAAGTAATACAATTAAATAATTTAAAATTAAATACAAATAAATAAATTAAAATTAAATACAAATAATTAATTAAAATTAAGTACAAATAAATAAGTATTAATAAATAAAAGAGCTGCGGTGTCACTTATGACACCCTCTCGCGCCGGCTTTGTGACAGTTAGACATCACTGACACCATTGCGTATCGGATTGGTTAATTAGGATAATCAATTAAACCCTAATTAGGAGTCGTAAGACACCTATTAGGGTTTAATTGTACTAATTAATTGATGACACCTGTCAATTAGGGTCTAATTAGCCTAATTAGGAGGTGTCACCCAGACAGTCTGGCGTCAATGACACCCAATGATACCCATAGGGTAACATTGGGTGTCACCCTGACAGTCTGGCGCCAATCAGTGTGGTCTAACTGTCACAAAGCCGCCCAAGAACCTACCCTATTACAGTACATCCTAGTCGTCGATATCGGTTTTCATTTAACTCACCTACAAATTAAACTAAAATACTAAACACTTCAGGAAAATAAACTTTTTACTCTAAAACTTTAACTCGGATAATACAAAACATGGAAGAATCCTAAAAATCCAATATAGTAAAATCTGTAAGAGTATAAGACCGAAGCCCGCTAATTTAGTAAAATAGTGACGAATTCCCTTTCCTAACCACTTCAATGTCAGTCTGATATGTCTACAGGGCATTCCACTAAAAGAATTATATATGAAATCTTGTGGGGCGAGACACGAATGGCGAGCCATCAGCGAACTGATATAATTATACTATGGCCGTTTTTCAAAAGTCTGCGTGTGTGTGTGTGTCGGAAGCCATAAATGTCGGAAGCCATAATCGAAGTTAATATATTCAGCTAAATTGTATGGTTGAGTCATTTTGAACGGTCTCTCCATGGAAATTAATTATTTAGCACCATATACGATTAAAGTTATTTTGCACATAAATTAGATATCTGGAATCCATGTACCCCATTCCATTATAGTTTTTTATTATTTCAAGTGATTTGCGTTAATAAATGTATTTTTCATTGATTTAAACATAATTAACATTGTAAATTCATACCCTGATTCCATTCTCCCCCATAGAGCCTAAGGCATGGGAAGCTGGCTTAAAGGACACTAGCCTTGAAGATGCGGATGATCTAGCAAATGTCATGGGTGATAGGGAGTTGTGGCGGTGCAATTTTGTTGACAAGCCGGCACAGCATTCTTAAAAATGCAGCTGCAATGCAGCATGCCGATCCTAGTAGTAGTAAGACGGCAGATGGATGCGCATTTGTCTTCGATTTTGACCTTGTTTTTTCAACAGGTATATGCTTATTGTGCGATGTTGAAGCTGATAATGAAATTCTTGGACATCGAGTACGTTTAGGATAAGCTTTAATCAATGGGCGTGGCGATTCTGGAGCAGGAACAATTGGTCTAGATTGTGGTATCTCAGATTCACTATCTGCATAATCTACGAAATCTACAGTTATAAGGCCTGCAGACTCTAGTACGGAAATGATTTCTTCGTCAGTATGAACAATTTTAGGCTGCGGCTGTTCAGTGGTTCCGATAGGCCTACCGGTACTGTCCTCATCATCAACCAACATCTCAGGATTACTGATGTTATCTTCAGAGTTTACACTGTCATCGATTCCAAAATCTTAATCTTCCTCCCCCGACTCAAGTTCGCTGTCGCTTGAATCCGAGGGTAAGTTCAGGTGAGATATCTGAAAGAATTTTTTGGTTGATATTTCCATTGTGGGTGGAGTTTGACACAAAGTGCAGTATAATAAAAGTTTTACGATGAAGGTACACAAAAATGTAAAAGGAACCGGTAGTTTTATCCTTAAATATATATCTGACATTCAGATAAGATCACTATAAACGCAGTGTACCATATATGATACGCAGTTCCTACACGCAGTGTATCATATATGATACATTCATATTATTAACAATTTGATTATGAAAATTATAATTTTACACGTTTTTGGTGTCACCAGACTCTTCCTTGTTAATTTTGGCACATAAATCATATTTTTTCTATTACTGTGCATTACATGAACACTAAATGAGTTTAATCAAACATAGCTGATTTTCAAGTTGTATGAGTTTTGGAATATGAGTAACTCAAACACTTTCCTGATGTGATCACTAGATGGAGCTATGTTTCACTGTATAAAAAAATAATGGATTGTCCAATTATCAGAGAGTCCTCTACAAGAAACAATAGTAAGTGAGTGGCCAATGGGATGGTTTTATAGCCTCATAAATGGTTATATTATTATGGCCTCATATATGTATGTAAATGTGGTAGAGGGTTAAGCAACACGGTCCCTACTTCGCCCTGTCGACACCCCAGCCATTTCCAATGCCCAATCCAGCCAATCCTTTTTTAGAGTTTTTAAATTTTTTTGGTATTGGTGAAAGTTCTAGAACATTAGTATATATGTTTTTTATGATAGCTACCGGTTGTGTTTTTTTGCTAGCTAGTATTTTTAGAAATTATAAAAATGTGAAAGACCATGATATTTCAGGTTAAACTGTTGAAGAATATATTAATGACCAAAATAATTTCCAAAAATTTCTAGCTAGTAAAAAATACTAGCATTTTACCATAAAAAATCAACTAAGGTTCTAGAACATTCACTAATATAAAAAAGCACTCAAAATCACAAAAAAAATAAAGGTTAAAAAACTCATTCGGGGACCCTTTTGCTTAAGGAGTCAAAATTGTAGAAAAAGTTCCCGAAGCTTGCGAAATTCGCGACGTTTGCGAAATTCGCGACGTTTGCGAAATTCGCGAAGAATCCGTCAGTTTCTGTGCCCTAATGGGTTCGTGCCAAAACAATTAAATCTCACACACTTAACACACACGAACTAATTTAGAGTGGGTATTAGTATGCCTGAATAATTAAATAGAAATTAAATTAATGAACGCTATTTCAACTGACAGCAGAGGGGCATGGAAAAATGCTTTCTGTGAAGATAAGAATAAGAGTTACGTATATAGATCACATTTTAACTCCTTCGCTAGCAACTCTCACAGAATCCAATGTTGAAGAACGGGACCCGAAAACTTTTCCGAACCAGTGTCTTCAGTTCTGATCGTATCCGATCGGCAACACGGCCTCCATCCTCGGCACCATGGACCTAACCCTATCCGATCACCAACACAGCCTCCATCCTCGGCACCATGGACACAACCCTATCTGATCTGCAACACGGCCCCCATCCTCGACACCATGGACCTAACCCTATCCGATCACCAACACAGCCTCCATCCTCGGCACCATGGACCCAATCCTATCTGATCTGCAACACGGCCTCCATCCTCGGCACCATGGACACAACCCTATCTGATCTGCAACACGGCCTCCATCCTCGACACCACGGACCTAACCCTATCCGATCACCAACACAGCCTCCATCCTCGGCACCATGGACTCAATCCTATCTGATCGGCAACACGGCCTCCATCCTCGGCACAATGGACCGAACCCTATCCGATCACCAACACGGCCTCCATCCTCGGCACCATGGACACAACCCTATCTGATCTGCAATACGGCCTCCATCCTCGACACCACGGACCTAACCCCATCCGATCACCAACATAGCCTCCATTCTCGGCACCATGGACCCAACCCTATCTTATCTGCAACACGGCCTCCATCCTCGGCACCATGGACCAAACCCTATCCGATCCCCAACACGGCCTCCATCCTCGGCACCATGGACCCAACTCTATCTTAACTGCAACACGGCCTCCATCCTCGGCACCATGGACCCAACCATATCCGTTCACCAACACGGCCTCCATCCTCGGCACCATGGACCCAACCCTATCCGATCACCAACATGGCCCCCATTCTCGGCACCATGGACCAAACCCTATCCGATCACTATCACTGCCTCCATCCTCGGCACCACGGACCCAACCCTATCCGATCACAAACACAGCCTACATCATCTGCACCATGGACCCAACCCTATCGGATCACCAACATGGCCTCCATTCTCGGCACCATGGACCAAACCCTATCCGATCACCAACACGGCCTCCATTCTCGACACCATGGACCAAACCCTATCCGATCACCAACACGGCATCCATCCTCGGCAGTTTTAACCACCTAAGCATCAGGTACTGCCGTAGTATTAACCGCATAGGCATCAGGTACTACCGCAGTATTAACCGCCTAGGTACCAGGTACTACCATAGTAATAACCACATAGTCATCAGGTACTACCGTTGTATTAACCGCCTAGTCATCATGTACTACCGTAGTATTAACCGCCTAGGCATCATGTACTACTGTAGTATTAACCGCCTAAGCACCATGTACTACAGCCGGCAGCGACTCAACACGCTGGCGGGACTACCTTTTCCGGTATGGGGCACATAGCCAGTGTTTACACGAATCTATTGCCTCTATTGCGTGTTCACTTGCTAACAGTGTAGTGCCAGTTCGGTCCCTGATGGCTAGCAGACTTATTGCCCTCGATAAGTGCCCCGGGGTTAGGCCCATAGGCATAGGGGAGTGCCTCCGCCGAATCTTGGGTAGATCAATGGCAGAAGCAACTGGAGATGATGTCACCACTACGTGTGGCGCAGAGCAGTTATCTGCGGGCGTGATGGCAGGTGTGGAGGCCAGGGTACATTCAATGCGCTCGGTCTTCGACGAACATAGTGAGGATGGATGGGGCATTATTATGGTTGATGCAGCTAATGCCTTCAATTCGCTGAACCGAGTCGCAGCCTTGTGGAACGTCAGGCAGCTGTGGCCTCGATGTTCAATGTTTCTCTTCAACTGTTACCGTGGACACAGCATTCTGACAATAAAGGGAACCGATGCTGTGCTGTTCAGCGAAGAGGGTGTAACACAAGGAGATCCTTTACCTATGCCTTTTTACGCTTCAGGCATCCTCCCTTTAATCCACGAGTTGCCATCACTTAAGGTTCGCCAAAGTTGGTTTGCTGACGACTATTCTGGTGCCGGAAAGCTCCAGGATATTCTCGAGTGGTACGAGCACTTACTTCTTCTGGGCCCCGCTCTCGGATATTACCCTCAGTCCGCCAAGAGCTTTCTCGTTGTGGCTCCGGAGTTTCTGGAGGAAGCCCAAAGTGTATTCGCCGAGCACAATATTAACATCGTTACAGGACACCGATTTCTTGGCGGGTTTATTGGTAACGAGTCGGAGTGTGTGAAGTATGTCGGCGCCAAAATCGCATCCTGGGTAGCCTCAGTAGACAAGATGGCCGAGGTGGCAGAGGCCCAACCCCATGCTGCTTTCTCAGCCGTAGTTTGCTCACTCCAACGGGAGTGGGCATACCTCCAACGCGTTGTCCCAGACTGCAGCAGTCAGTTTGATGTGCTAGAGGAAGCGATCAGCGATAGGTTCCTACCGGCAGTCTTCGATGGGCGAATTTCGCAACCAGAACTCAAGTTGTTTGCCCTGTCTCCACGAATGGGTGGTCTGGGGTTGCGGAACCCGGTCAACGAGGCCGATACCAACTTTGCTGTATCAGAACTTGGGACACATTCGCTGGTGAACGCGATCGCCAGGAAGGAGCCATTCTCCTTAGCCACCCACCTGAAGTGCATGGAGGGAGCGCGCATGACATCTCGGAAAGAGAGGCAGGGTATGGAGAAAGCCGTTGGAAAAAATGGCGGAGCACCAGCGTGTCGCTGTCCAACGGGCGGCGGAGTTCAGGACCGGCGGCTGGCTATCCTCTCTTCCGGTAGCCGAACACCAGTTTGACCTCTCACCCCGGGAGTTTAGGGACGCTGTGGCTGTCCGGTATGGTAGACCCCTCATAGGTGTCCCTTGCAGATGCGACGGTTGTGGCGCTGGGTTTGATCTCAACCACGGGTTGAATTGTAAGAAGGGTGGTTTAGTGATTCAGCGTCACAACGAGCTCCGCGACGCAGTCGGTGACCTCGCGGCCCTGGCATTCGGACCGCGAAACGTTATGCTCGAGCCAGTGGTCTGCGAGCAGCACGAGGATGGCGACGGGGCTGGTCTGCGATGCGATGTCGGCATTAGGGGAGCGTTCAGTACCCAGACACAGGCGTTGATCGACATACGTACAATTAACCTTGACGCCGTGTCTTATGCTGGGCGCTCTGTGAGGTCGGTATTGGAGTCGGCGGAAGAGGAGAAGAAACGCTTATATACAGCCGCAGTTTCCGCCCGCCGAGGTGATTTCTCCCCTTTCGTCGCCTCATGCGATGGCATACTGGCACCGCAGGCCCCTAAGCTGTTGCGAATCATCGCAGACCGCCTACACACCAACTGGGGGAAACCATACAGTTTGGTAATGGGGTGGGTGCGCGCACGCATATCGTTCGCGATAATCCGCGGCACTTCCCATTGCCTGTGAGGGTTGCGGGTGAGATGGCGAAGTGGTTTGGGGCTCGAGGACGGCGCCGGGATACCAGGGGGCTTTGCGTAGATATTTGATCTATATGTCGTAAAATATAATATTTACAAATCAATATATTTATTCTCTTTGGTGTAATTGATTAGTGTATTCTATTGTGCAATTGATTCATATATTAATTACCACAATAATCTGGTATGTGTACTTGGTACTAAAACGTTTCTGGGCGTCATGGTACTAACTAATACATAGTTATTTCCTAATGTGTTTGTTATTAATTCGGTTTTTTATGTTACCAATCATATTATTAATACCATTTTGACTTTCTAATAAGTATTATATACCCATGTACTACTGTAGTATTAACTGCCTAAGCACCAGGTACTACCGTAGTAATAACCATCTAGGCATCAGGTACTACCTTAGAATTAACCACCTTGACATCATGTACTACCGTAGTATTAACCGCCAAGGTATCATGTACTACCGTAGTATTAACCGCCAAGGCATCATGTACTACCGTAGTATTAACCGCCTAGGCATCAGGTACTATTGCAGTATTAACCGCCTAGGTATCAGTACTCCCATAGTAATAACGAAATAGGCATCAGGTAATACCGTAGTATTAACAGCCTAGGCATCATGTACTACTGTAGTTTTAAACACATAAGCATCAGGTACTACCGTAGTATTAACCATCTAGGCATCAGGTAATTCCTTAGTATTAACCGCCTAGGCATCATGTACTGCCGTAGTATTAACCGCATAGGCATCATGTACTACCGTAGTATTAACCGCCTAGATATCATGTACTACTGTAGTATTAACCGCCTAGGCATCATGTACTACCGTAGTATTAACCACCTAGGCATCATGTTATACCATAGTATTAACCGCCTAGGCATCAGGTATTACCGTATTATTAACCGCTTAGGTATCAGATACTACTGTAGTATTAACCACCTAGGCATCAGGTACTACCGTAGTATTAACCGCCTAGGCATCATGTTCTACCGTAGTATTAACCGCCTAGGCATCAGGTATAACCGTATTATTAACCACCTAGGTATCAGGTACTACTGTAGTATTAACCGCCTAAGCATTAGGTACTACCGTAGTATTAACCATCTAGGCATCAGGTACTACCTTAGAATTAACCACATCGGCATCATGTACTACCGTAGTATTAACCGCCAAGGCATAATGTACTACCGTAGTATTAACCGTCTAGGCATCAGGTACTATTGCAGTATTAACCGCCTAGGCATTAGGTACTACCGCAGTATTAACCGCCTAGGTATCAGGTACTACCTTAGTATTTACTGCCTAGGCATCAGGTACTACCGTAGTATTAACCGCCTAGGTATCAGGTACTACTGCAGTATTAACCGCCTAGGTATCAGGTACTACCGTACTATTAACCGCCTAGGTATCAGGTACTACCGTAGTATTTACCGCCTAGGCATCAGGTACTACCGTAGTATTAACCGCCTAGATATCAGGTACTACCATAGTATTAACCGCCTAGGCATCAGATACTACCATAGTATTAACCTCATAGGCATCATGTACTACCGTAGTATTAACCGCCTAGGCATCAGGTACTACCGTAGTATTAACCGCCTAGGTATCAGGTACTACCGTAGTATTAACCACCTAGGCATCAGGTACTATCGTAGAATAAACTGCCTAGGTATCAGGTACTACCGTAGTATTAACCGCCTATGCATCAGGTACTACCGTAGTATTAACCACCTAGGCATCATGCTCTACCGTAGTATTAACCACCTAGGCATCAGGTACTACCATAGTATTAACCGCCTAGGTATCAGGTACTACTGCAGCATTCCCTCGACCAGGATTCGCACCCTCACCAAGAGGACCTAAGTGGGACATATGGGCCTTATTATTTTCATACTGACTGCCCTACGGTACTGCTGTACATACTGACTGACAGCAACATATACCGGTAGCCTTCTCTGCACGATTGATATTTGATTATAATAATGTAATGTTGGAATCACGATTCCGCGTCACTGGTGACCCTGACGAGATATATTCATGGAGGCCGCAGACATTCAGGCCCTCACTGCCATCATTGCCGCGATCCCTAAGGCCGACCCCACCACTGCAGTCAACGCCGTGACGGTGAAACTTCCCCCATTCTGACCAAAGCGGCCGGAGGTCTGGTTCCGCCAGGTGGAGGCGCAATTTGCACTCCGCGCAATCACCATCGACTCTACTAAATTTAACTATATAATCGCGGTGCTCGATAATGCAACCACTGGCGAAGTCGAGGCGATCATCCTCTCCCCACCTGCCACTGACTCTTACCAGGCCATCAAGGACGCCCTCATCTGAACCTTCGGCCACTCACAGGCAGCCAAGGATGCAGAGCTACTCCCTCTCGCCGGCCTCGGGGACCGGAAACCTTCGGGCCTCCTCAACCACATCCGCAGCCTCAATGCCAATCCCGACACCATATTCCACGCCCTGTTCCTCGCCGGCTCTGGTAAGACGGACCTCAACAAATTGGCAGCTGACGCCGACCGTATCATGGAAACCCCTACCCCGGCTCAAAATATCGCTATGATACGGCGCAACGGCGTACCACATTTCACTAGCCAGCAACCACCACTCTGCTACTTCCACCAGAAATTCGGCAGGGATGCCAGGAACTGCAAGCGCGGCTACTGCTCAATGTCCCACCTCGTCCCGCCATTGGTGCAAACAGATCTCTCGCACACAGCCCCTACAACACACTCCGGTCGACCGGAAAACAGCCCGGCCGGCCGCTAATTCCAGAAAACAGACACAATGTCCGTGTCGGAAGTGCGCTTTGGCCAGACCTACCTCATTGACTGCAGGGCCCAACTATCGGTCATTCCAGCCGCAACACAGGATCGTCGCCTCCCTCGCACACCACCCCTTGTTGCTGTGAATGTCACCGACATTGCGACCTGGGGCCGCCATAAGTACACGATCCTCCTCGCTGGTCATGAGTTCTCCCTTGAGGCTCATGTGGCCAATGTCACCCAACCAATCCTCGGGGCCGACTTTTCCTCCGCAACCACCTGCTAATCGACATGGCAGGCAGGCGTCTAGTCAACCCCAATGGGAAGACTATCCCCGCCTCCGACTTCTCGGGACTACCCTCTGTCGCCGCCATCTCCATTTTCGAGAAGGTGCTCGAGGAGTTCCCCGAACTCATCAAACCCCGTTTCGCCCCCACAGATGACAACCTCCACGGTGTTGAGCACAACATCATCACCTATTGCCCTCCCCTCTTCGCCCACGCCCGGCACCTCAATGCGGAGAAACTGACAATCGCCAAGTAGTCGAGTCAATCTAGCAAAAAACCCATAAGAAATTCGCAATCAACCAAAACCAAATTTTTTAGGTTCTATATTATCTTGTTATTGCCCAAAAAAAGTCTATAAAAATATATGTTGCGGAACACATTCAATTTCATGCAAACATATGGCCTATTTTTGCAATGGATAATAAATGCTCTTTACTGATTATGGAGCTATTTTTGCTTTATTAATAACAAGTTGCTAGGTAACTCCTATAATAGAACAATTTTCTATCGCTGCCGATTTTAGATTAATCGTCTTCATTTTAGTATGATTTATAGTATTTGTATAGGGCAACCAGCATAAACCATCCCAGTTCCTTAACCAGTCAGCCAGTTAGGCCAGCTGATAAGTGTTTGATGGATTGCATGTCTGTCTGTCATCTGTGGTGTGAATACTGGAGTAGGCCTATGTGTCAACCTGTCAGGAGTTTCAGCCAGTCAGCAGCAGTTTTTTTTTATTTCTTTGCATATGGCTGTATGGTAGATGAATGTACATCAAGGCAAGTGCGACGCCGGCGGTTGGCATACTTTCTGCCTTCATACTGACATTCACTGAGTGTGTCATGTGTTGTGGACTGACTAGAGTACTGGAGACTACAGGACTATGGATGTCAGATGTTGGAGGACCAGAGCACTACCTGACTACGGTACTTTAGCAGATACAGCAGCATATCCCTGTCAGCCTGCAGCCTCAATATATACTGTAACGCACGAACTTGATCTTACTTCTTACTTCTAACTTACTTCTATTTTTATCCTTGGTGCAGTTCATCCTTGTGTTTTTACACGTCCTACTTATCTACTGTATATTGGGGACCCCATGGAAACGAGACTCCGTCTCTTGGGGCTATCCCCGACATTAGATACCAGGATACACCACTATTATTTTATAAAATCACAACATGTAAAAGCCTTTGCTGAATTGCCCCGTTATTTTTATTATCTTTTACATTAAAATACTCTGTAGTTGATTTAATAAGTGTAAGAGACCGTATTATTGTTGTATCGGTGTTTTTAGAGGATCTAAGACCTATTTCCTCCGTATGTGTACTGTGAAAGGCATATTTTATGATTCTATGGCAATTCGTGACGCAAAGGGGTGATAGCTACTCTTGAACAGTAGTTACTATGACTACGGTTAACAGCTGACATTCATACGTGTTGATTTCCTTTGTTCTACGGCGTCTCTCAGTTCAGTCAGCCAATTAGAGCGTTTTTGTGGCTCCTTGTACAGAAAATTTCCGAGAAATGACGCAATGCCTATGTGCAGTGTTTACATTCAGTCTTGAGCCAAAGAAAGAACGGCTTGGAAGTATTTTGTGCTTTACTGTTTTAGTCGTACACTAGTAGGTTTAATTATAAAGGGCATATATCCTTTAACTGCAATTTAACATACCTAAAGACTACTGCTAACTGATCATACATCCTGACTGCTGAAACATTGCAAACTCGTAACAATCAGTGTTCAGTTGTTGTTTTATACTGCTATTTGCTGTCAGTTCTTCATAATATGGTTGATGAATTATTATATTTGGAATAACGATAAATAACCCCGCAACCCAATATTCTTGATATACCGAAGGTAAGAGAGAAGGGTTACAGATGAACGATTGTGACTTATGTTAAAGTGGTTTGAAGTGAATCTAATGTTATTTGATAGACCCTACATGAGTCAGTCTGTGTTCCTTTTATATGTGACTAAAATCAGTGAAGATTGGCAGATTAGTGTGCAGTATTGTGCAGCATTGCGTATGAGCGAGTCTGTTAAAGAAGCAATTCCTAAAGAATGCGCCATATATGTGAATTATAATTAAGCCATATCGTTGTGAGTAGTTTAAGTCATAACTCTGTTTATATAGATAAAGCGCCACGTCCTAAAGGAACTGTTAATATTCCCGAAGGTGAATAATATTGTCAGAGATTATATAATACTGTCAGTCGAATAATACATTAGGCTTACATAGCAATAAAATTAAACCGTCGAACCCAATCTCCCGGGAATCTCCAGCGGGTGAATGATCGCGCACAGATTGGTTTCGACTAGTGTAGTGAATCAAATACTTGTCATAGACTAAAAACAGATTTAATATCTAGAAGACATCTTAATTTGGTGGGTTAAACTGCCAAAGGTCTGAAAGCGCGAACACAACACATCATTAGTTTTAACATGGAAACGCCCTACAACAATTTCCGTGATGTGATCACGACAGAATTACCGGTACCCATGCCAGCATGCGAACACCATTATGAACCAGGACTGTACTGTGACCAACTGTATCGTGACTACCGGTAAAGCTCAACAGAAGCTTCGGTTAGGTTCCGGCCGAAGTTTGGCAATTTCGGTTTGGTTCGGCTTCTGCAATTGATACTGCAGAAGCCCGGAGGCGGAGCAAACTTTGCTAAATATTCCAAGTATTAGTTACATTGACTGATTGAGCTAAGACAGTAAGACTACTCATCTGTCCATCATTGTACTAATTAATTTTGGACTGAACTGGGTATAAATTGACAATTTTATTCACACTATGTAGGCCTATAATTTGATAATTTTATTTAGCCTACGTCATCATACTATCTTCAGTCACATGTTCATTGTTTATAATGGTTATACGGGTCTCTTGTATATCAGATAAGTAGGCCTATACTGCTATATGTTCTTGTTAGCTCTATTTTATTTTTATATTTAATGTCAATTAAACAATTCCAATTCCAGCCCTGTACAGCTGTAGCCTGATGCTGTACCTGCCCTGCAGACCTGTACTGTACCGGTACTCGTACTGCAGCGTAGCTAAGATGCATGGCTGCCTGGCAGCCTGGTATGTGGTAGCATACACTCAGACACTGACACTACACACACACACACAGCCTAACTGGGTGTCTGGCCTAGACCTGTAGACAGATATACTGATATAGACAACACAGCACACAGCTGCACAGGTTGCAGTACCACAGAGCACAGACTGACAGACAGACAGGGCAGTCTTTTATAGGCCTAACTAAAATAATAAACAATATTCTGATTAGTTCAACCAGTGTACGCGTACGGCTGTCTGTACGGTACTGAAATAGGCCTACGTTGTGAAATACTTGAAATAATAGGGTTTTGACCTCCACTCTATTTGCTGCTCTGTAGTATAGTACCGGAACTCTAAACTAAATGTGGTTCTGTAATGAATGACCAGTGACCAGCCCCCACTGTTTTGCGACCTGCATTGCTGTGGCATTGGCCTGCAACTGATTAGATTTTCGTTTATTTTTGTCATACCACCACTTGTTTTTATACTTCTCATATATACCTGCTCTATTACTGTATCAGTTGATAAACCTGCCCAATAGCGATCACTTCTACGTACAGGATGATAACCTTTTATGAAACTATCATATACTCCAGGATGTGTGTCACTAAGATTAGACATTGATTGCAGGTATAAATATAAGCATTTGGTGTATTGATTATGACCAGCAGCAGCCAAATAAGGGAGCATTTCTTCCACAGCACTTAAATGTAGTAACCAGTTTCCTGTGCGTTCAGCCTTTATAAAAGTTTGTAATATTCCTACCATATCCATATACTGAAGCCACAATTTGGGTGTTGGAAATTGTTTCAACAAATTACACTGAAATCTTATCTTTAAGGCAATTTCATGCAAGTCATCATTTATTTCAATATCATCGATGGTATATACCTTTCCCGATAATGCATCATCAAGTAATACTGACAGTTTAGTTAGCCGGTCATCATCTAATTTGCTGGCAGTCATGACTAACTCCGTGAATGCATCATGGGAATGGGAGTTGATATCTTGTGGTGCAGATTCATTATCCATATCTTGTATGGGAATTTGCAGTGTCATAGCAGTGAGGATTGTGTAAAGAGCAGCCAATAAAATGAAATGACCTCTAATGGCATGACTTATTGCCTTCCCTGAAAATATATGTGGTATAACTTTGGATGCATATATAACTTATAATATATCTTCTAAGCCGGTCCCAGCCATTAAGTGGCCAATGCAACCCAAGAAACTCATCTCGATATGAAGGCCACCAAGACGTAGGATAATGGATCTTAAGTTGCTGTTTGGGGGTTCAGATTCAATAATAGTTAAAGCCTTCCACCACAATGGCTGTTCAAATGTTATAATCGGTGTAATGTTTTGTTTTTTTGCTTGCTCACAGATGAATGTTAGTGTAGATAAAATGCATGTCATGTTTGTGGGATCCATGTCTAACATGGGAAGAAAATGAACTGATGATTGGCCCGGGTATTCGCCTTTGTGAAGCTGCTGCATCATGCCTAACCATGCCGGTCTATTCTGTCTAAGCAGTAATGAAATGGACCACAGTGCATCTATATGACATGTATCATCTTCATATGAAGCAGAACTTAATTGTTTATATATGAGATTTCGGATAAATGCTATCGTGGAAGATTTAAACTGGACAATCTTGATACTTCCAGCCTTTAGTATGGCTGCGTTTGGTACATCCTTTTTTTGAATCACTAATGAATTCCTTACTCTGGGTGTAACTGTCCTAATCATTCCCATTCCGTGGAATGTGTTCCTGCCATCTAATGTCCTTATGTTATGATCCACATTGTCTGCTACAAACTGAGAAAAATGCCCATCTGAAAGACCTGGAATATCAGTTCCAAATGTTACAGCAGCATTGCGTTCAAATCGCTGAACTTCTGAATATGATGAGCAAAATCCAAGGCTGTTTAATGTGTCTATTAGATATCTGGAACTAAAGTTGTGATGCATCTGAACAGCCAATCCTAGTTGCAATGGTGAGGTTATGGTTCTTGGCAAAGTTGCCTGCCAATCTTTACCAATCTTTAGAGACAGTGGATCTCCACCGGCGAATATTGCAGATAGAAACATTTGAAGTGATTCTGGAAGATACGTATTGGCTTCAGTAACATTCGTCATCTGGGATGCCGTGGGGTATTTATTGTTAAATATTTCGTATTGAGATTTTGCTTTTATGTCATTTTTTAAAAGTTTAGCAGCAGTTTCTATTATGTGATCCTTTTCTTTCTGTGCATCAACATATTTGGTATGTTTATAAAACTCACGGATGACTTTGTCCACATTCTCAGTAAATGTAATAACATTTTGTTTACCGCAAACTTCAGAGATTACAATATTATCACCAAAGTGATCTATAAGTTTATCTTTCATGTGTCTGAAACTGTAAACCTCATACCCAGTGTCTTTTAAATTTGTTTCCATTATCCCTAGTATATCGCCGATTGTCAACTGTTCCCCATCTTCCAAACGCCTAACAGCCTCCATAAATGCTTGTGTACGAACAATGTCTTCTGGCCGACCGACCTTAAATCTTTCGGTTTCTGATTGAGAGACATCGATGGGTTGCAATTTTCTCATCTTACGAAAAGTGACATCACATTCCTTATGGTAAACAGCTCCCACTGCTAGCAAATCATCAACACATGATAATCTTGATAGACCTTCTATGCTCCATGTATCTCCTCTTTCGTGACATACCTAAATGGTGTCGTGAGAAAACAAATTTTTTAAAATTATTTTAATTATTTGTATAATTATTTATTGAAGAATTATTTGAAATTGTGTCTAATATTTTTGAATCATGTATATTGTTGCTCTATATATATTAATATTTCGTACAAATAAATAATAGCCAAAAGCGAATTTTTTTATTTAATAAATAATATTATAATGCTTAAAGAATTTGGGGGGGGGGGGTGCATTGTAATGAGTCTGTATAATAATTAATTATAATACTATTATTGTAGGCATTAGTTCACCTTGGGTCACCATTTTCATCTAACCTTTATATATGTGTTACATGTGTTTTTATGAAAATATTTCATGTGTGATTGTTCCGTTGACGTTTTTAAACAAAAATTGTTGTTATTGAACACGTAGCTATTAATAATTAAACAAATAATTTGAACCTAATTTCAACAAATAACGTAAGTACTATATTATTGATTTACAGTATAAATTGCAATGAATTAGCCACATGTCACGTGTCTTCCATGTGTTGTAAATATAACAAGATAATAGTGAAAAATATTTTTAACACTATAAAAAAGTACGTTGAAAATGGTGACCCAAGGTGAACTAATGCCACTATTATATAGGCCTACCTTCTCTATTTTGCTTTTGAAATTAAATGTTTGAACTTGAACAAGCTTTTTTCTTGATTTCTCTTTTAATCTTTTCCCGTCGTAAGTATCGGGGTTATTACAATAGAGACAATACTCTGGGTAAACAAATAATGGCTCGGCTGTGCGAAGTAAACGTTTTGACGTGGACGGTCCATCTCCATTTCCTATTTCAAATCTATTTTGGATGTTTGCTGTCTTTATATAAAAAGGATGACAGAATTTTCGACGACAATCTTGATGAACTTGTTGTCCTACTTTAGTGGAAATCCTATCACCTCTGCTTTGACTTGCGAAATTTATGCTGTTGCAGCCTTTTTCTGTTAACACAGCGATGTCATTGTCTTCTTCGGCGAATTGTTTATCACACAAAGGACAACATTCACCCATTGTATCACCACTTATATACGACGCCGATGTGCTCGTACTACTTTGTTTATTAATTTTTTCTATAATAATGTCAATGTCATGACAAAGTACAAGTGACGATTCTGCTAATAGGGTATGTATATTATACTGTAACGTATGAAGCTATGAACTGTCCTTGAATGGCTTACTACCAATTTAACTACAACAATTCACTGGAAAGGGGAATTGAACTCGGTACCTAGAGATTCCAAGTCCCACGCTCTACCAACTTTACTTTAACAACCGATTATACTGTACGTCCTCTTACAGGCTCAGAACATTAAGCATTTCAGTTGTTAAAGATGGGCGTTTATTCGAGTATAAATACGTTAGACATAATAGGTAGTATTTCTATGTGTACACCATCCGTGGGATGAAGAAATTATAAAAAAACAAGGTGAAGGTTGTTGTACCTTCTTAGCTATAGAAATATATTGAAATCTTACACTGTTCTAGAAAATATAATTTCCGAGATGATATAAAGCAACTTCTTTAATAAAATATACATTTTTTAATTGCTTTTATACAATTTGTTCTAGAACATATGTTTTAATTCCAAACAATAGCTAATATGTTATAGAACATGTTTATGAAAATAAATAGAAAAAACAAGCTATTATAAAAAATTTGATGCGGGGGGCCATAACACACCCAGTACCCATATTGTAAAAATTAGGATATCTATTAAAGTACTTGCAAATTATTTTATAAACTGCACTGAAAGTTTTTTAAAATACTACATATTATAATGGTTGTAGTGATTTGTCTAATAAGTAGTTAGCTACATCACTAACAATAGGAAATTGTTCTATTGAGCAGTTACCAAGCAACTTGTGTTATAATTAAGCAAACAAATAGCTCCATTATCAGTAAAGAGCAATTATTGTGCATTGCAAAAATAGGTCATATGTTTGCATGAAATTGAATGTGTTCCGCAACATATATTTTTATAGACTTTTTTTTGGGCAATAGCAAGATAATATAGAACCTAAAAAATTTGGTTTTGGTTGATTGCGAATTTCTTATGGGTTTACCCCCTTTTTTGGCTAGATTGACTGGACTAAAGGAAGAGTTCTTGAAAATGGAAAAACTCGGTATCATCCGGAGGTCAAACTGCCCATGGGTATCAGCTCTCCACATCACGCCGAAACCTAACGGCGGGTGGCGACTTCAGGCGGCTCAATGACGCCACGCTGCCCGACATGTACCCACTCCCACATATACACGACTTTAATGCCAACCTCCCTGGAGCAACAATCTTCACCAAGATTGACCTGGCGCGAAGTTATCACCAGGTTCCCATGCGTAAGGAGGACATCCCCAAGACCACAGTGACCACCCTGTTCGGTCTCTGGGAGTTCCTCCGCATGCCATTCGGCCTCCGGAATACCTCCCAGACATTGCGGGGGCTGATGAACTCCATCTTCCGCGACCTCCCCTACATCTTCGACTACCTCGACAATATCCTCGTTGGTAGCCACTCGGAGGAGGAGCACATCAGGCACCTGCGCCAGGTCTTCCGCATCTTGGCGGAGAATGGGCTCGCAGTGCAGCTCCGGAAGTGCGTGTTTGGTGTCCCATCCCTTGCCTACCTCGGACACACAGTCGACACCGACGGGATCCGCCCGCTCCCCACCAAGGTTGAGGCCATCTCCACTTTCCCCGTCCCAACGACAAAAATCGCTGTGCAGCGATTCCTGGGAATGGTTAATTATTTGCACCGTTCCCTCCCAGGGATCGCCGGCACCCTAGCCCCCCTCCACGAGGTGACAAAAACTCACGCACGTGAGGTCATCTGGTCGCCAGACTGCCAGTTAGCCTTCGACACAGCAAAGTCAGCTCTGGCCACCGCCACAATGCTTCACCACCCAAGCAGCGACACCGCATCGAGCATCACGGTTGACGCCTCTGACATAGCCATTGGTGGCATATTCGAGCAGCGACAGGGCGACATCTGGCGCCCCATCACCTTCTTCTCAAAGAAGATGTCTCCCGCTGAATGTCGCTACTCCGCCTTCGATAGAGAGTTGCTGGCGGTCTACCTTGCCATCAAAACGTTCTGACACCACGTCGAAGGCCGCGCGTGTTCAGTATTTTTACTGATCATAAGCCCTTAACTGGAGCCTTCTCCAGCTCCGTAGACCGCTCACCTCGCCAAACTCGACACCTCTCCTTCATCGCAGAGTTCTCCATGGACGTCTGCCATGTCAGTGGGAAGGACAATGTTGTCGCTGATGCGCTTTCCCGTGCATCGATCTCCGCAGTACTATCCCCAACCGTCAACTTCTCCCAGCTCACAGCTGCCCAGGCTGCCGCCCCAGAGGAGATGGCCACTTACCGCACAGCAATAAGCGGCCTAAAACTTGTCGACACAAACTTCCGCGACTTCACCGTCCTCTGCAACATCTCTACCGGCATCGCCCGGACCATCGTACCATCTACCTGGACACAGAGGGTTTTCGACGCCCTCCATGGGCTCTCCCACCCCGCCACGAGGCCCTCCATCAAAGTGGTATCTTCCCGTTTTGTATGGCATGGCCTTAGGTGGGACATTACGCGCTGGTGCCAAGAGTGCCACCCCTATCAAGCCTCCAAAGTCACGCGCCACACACGTGCCCCGCTCACTGAGCGCGCGTCGCCCACCGCAAGGTTCTCCTGCCTCCACGTAGAGATCGTGGGTCCCCTTCCACCCTCGGAAATCGCCATCTATCTCTTCACCATCATAGATCGCTTCACCAGGTGGCCGGAGGCGATCCCGATACAGAACTCGGAGACTGAGACGTGCGCACGCGCACTCCTACAGGGGTGGATCACCCGATTCGGCATCCCGACGGACATCATGTCCGACCGTGGCCCACCATTTACCTCCAAACTGTGGGCGGAACTCAACTCCCTCATCGAGATCACGGCCAACACCACCACTGCCTACCACCCACAAGCAAACGGGATGGCCGAACGGCTTCATCGCCAATTAAAGGCATCCCTCAAAGCGTGCCTCTCGACATGCCGTTGGATGGATGAGCTGCCACTAGTCCTCCTCGGCATCAGAACGGCGTGGCGGGAGGACCCCAGTACCACGCCCGCCGAACTCGTCTATGGTGTGCCATTGCACGTTCCTGGGGAGTTCATTCCCCCACTGCCTCGTTTGTCAACCCCTTCGTCAAACTTCGTCTGACAGCTCCAGGATGATATGCGCAACCTGAAACCACCCGTACCGAGTTCCATGGCACACCCATCGACCGTGTCCCGCCAAACCTACAAGGCGCCGAGTTTATTTATGTACGACGCGACGGCCACAGAACTCCGTTAGAACAACCCTATTCCGGGCCGTTACCCGTGGTTAAACCTGGACCCAAAACTTTTGAAATATAGGTCGGGCGACGATGAAACATGGTCTCGGTCGACCGCCTTAAAATCGCCCACAGCGTCGCGTCAACCGACATGCCCGCAATACCGCACAAATCAGTAGTATCAACCGCCTAGGCATCAGGTACTACCGTAGTATTAACCGCCTAGGTATCAGGTACTACCATAGTATTAACCGCCTATGCATCATGTACTACCGTAGTATTAAACGCCTAGGTATCATGTGCTCAATCCCAAGTTCCTTTGAATATCTGTTACAGGCTCATTATAGGTATTGCAGCTGTTACAGGTATACATATAACTGAGACACATTATAAAAATATTGACACATTTCTTACAACGCTTCAGTCCGACAAAATTCATCAAACAGCAATGGTTGGGTGATGGTAGAGCTGCACGCCTAGTTGTTCAATCGTGGGTGTATACTTAATTGCCTTACATGTTTACAGGTAACTGCCAAGAGAGAGAATGTTTCAGTTTATCTCCGCCGCTTCACGTTGACCGGGAGTTGTTTTACCTAGGAATGAGAATGTAACATTATTTAGTACGGTATGACGTAATATATTGTTTAAGTTTAAAAAAAATGTATATGTTATAGACAGAAACCAATGAATTAATTATCTACTTGTCAAAGATTAATATCAATGAATGATACAGTTAGTCAAGTAATGTAGTGTTGTATTATCCAAAATGTGATCTTTGAACTACTGAGAAATATTTTCCATTATCTCATATGATCATAATGTTTATGATGAACTACACATTATATTACATGTACATAATACATTTATTTTTCTGACATGATAGCCACTTCATTATTCTTAAAGAATATTACAAACTTAGAATATTTCTAAGAATATTACTTACAAACAGGCGTCTAATATTCCTCCCTCACCATAGATAAACCTATTAAATATCAGATAAATATTACATACACTTCATGTAAATAGGTTGTGTGAGATAATGTTGCAATGGTATCTACACATATCTATATACTGTATTATGTAGTATACAGTAGCATTGTAATATAATAATAAATCATGTATATAATGTAATATAATTGTAGTGTAATATATTTTACAAAGTGTCCTACTGAAACTTTTTCTCCCCTCAATTACCAGCTGTAATTGTGTTGCTTCAGTTTCTTTTACCTGTTATGTGCGCCTGTGCAGTTTATGTGTGTCACGTAATATCCGTATCTCAGACGTATCTCACAACGAATTGTAACTTTTCAAATTTATTCATCATTGTCAGTGATTTTTTGAAAAATATTTTTTAGACAGAATTGCCGTTAAATAGCGCTAAATTTCGGAAAGAATAAGACTGCAAACCCCATCCATTAATACATAATAACACTTAATATATAATTTAAAGTACAAATGTTTCCATCGAAATGTTTGAAAGACCTCTTTAATCAAGGAGCAGCGACTTACGAGTTAAATCTATAAAATTAGATAGTTCATAAATTGTAGGCGATGCTTGTCTGCCAGGACTACAGATTGTGGTGCAATGGGTTAACGGATGCTGCATAAGTCTTGTGATTTGTCTCATTTTCTCCAATGACTGGGTATGTGTCGGAGTGGAATACAGTATGAGAGTAGCATCCAACCCCGGACACCCCCCCCCCCCCCCCCCCCCCCCCGCAATCTCGCCTCCTGCTTCAGAGTTTAGGCTAGATAGGGCAGCATATCAGGAAATGGTCTCAAATAATATTGTTAGCCAGTCTATTTTTAAGGAAAATATTAATATTTATTAATTAATATTTAATAAAAATGGGCTTTCTGCCATCATTCAAAATTCAGGAGCTATCCATTATCAAAGGAGATATTTCGGGCTTACCCACAAATCCTAAGCAGTTTGTATATTTACTTAAGAAAATCAGTTCTAAACATTGAATCCGTTGTGTAGTAATGTTGTCGTAGGTGTAGTGTACAGTATGTGTATGTACTGCAGGTAATATCCTCCTCTAGTAATATTGTGTGTTTTCATTGCTATATTAAATAACATCATACACATCTTAATTCTTAAAATCAATTGTAAATCATTGACTAAAACATTTATGAGTAGAACATATAATTACACATGGTTTAGTTATTTAATTACTTAAGAGTGAGCCAAATGCAGGGGGATATAATTATAAAATATAACGTGTGCCAAATAACGTTCTTTACTGGGGTCAACCTTCACAGATAGTTCGATATTGATACAGTGGGATATATATATTTTATACCAGTATACTGTATGTTTGTATGTTTACCAATCAGTATATTTTTAAGTAAAAAGAATATCTTCGTTCGAACCGGCTTATAAGGTCTTCTTTACAAAGGCACATTTACTCGTAAAGTAAACTAAACTTCACTTACTACTTTATACAACGATGCAACACTACCAGCTGACCAGCACGCGGCACACTCAACTGCCTAACCTGTTACACAGTAGTGTTACCAAGGCCTACTACTACTGTAGAAGTCTTCTGGTAGGCCTGTAGCGTTACACTACTGTTTACTGTTACACACTATCTAACTATAAATAAATACTAACTGTGTGTTGCAGCTAAAATACATGTCAGAGTCAGAGTCAATACTTCAATAGCAGCAGCGCAGAAGCCAGCAGGCCTATCTGTGGCTGTTGACAGTTGATGTGATCGTGATGTAGTCGATGTAGTGTAGAAAAAGTGGAAATTTTAACAACAATTGTTGACATTGTTGTGTCCATGACCTCTGACCCTGATGATATACAATTTAAACAAACTGTCTGACTGTTGTGAAATTTACTGTACTCCAGTACTCAGTACTGCCTGACCGCCTGAGAGCCTGACCGGTATGACAGTATGATAAAAACACATGCTGGCAGCTGGCATGACAGCATGATCAGAGAGTCAGATGCAAAGTATTTAATTTTGACTGTCAGATCTGCAGATTTTCCTGACTGTGTACTGGTGTATGCTGGTATGGTATGACTGTATGCTGGCTGGTATGAGGCCCATAGGCTCATACAGTCATATACTCGCCCATACTACTGTACTACAGTACTACTGTACTACACCGCTCAGTCATCATGCATCAGCTGCAGCTACAACAGTAAACAGGTAAAACTAGGCCTACCAGACTGCCAGAACCAGCCTACAGTACTATCTGAGATCTGACTGACTATGAGCGAGTTTAGTGCTGTAGTGAGTTTGAATGCCTTGCTAAATTAAATGCCTCAAATGTATGATGTGGCAGTCTGGGGCGGGCGACAAGAAGCTCCGTTAGTGCTAACGGCTGAACGGCACCGTTAACTAAAATTATAAGCGACACGAATCCTCCGTTAAATTAACACAACGTCGGCTTTAACCTGTTAACTAACGGAAGCCAGCGACTCGAAGCTCCTTTACACTAACTGACTAACGGAGGACTCTCCGTTAAGGTATTTTACACCATGCAGCCATGCGCCAGAAAGCACCTTTAACATTTACTGATTTAAGGTTCCGTTAAGAAATATTTTGTATTCTACTCTACATAACTGCATAACTAAAAGCATTCTGAAAAACTATATATATAGCTTTCATAGTATAGAATTTGAATTCACGTTCTGTGTGACATTCAATCATCTCCGCATTATTCATATTTCCAACTCATATTTGTCGGTAGTTCTAATTAAATATTGCGGGGCGTTGCAGCTGATGTGGGTGGACTTAGATGTGTAATCACAGTTATAAACACAGTTCAACTTAGTTTTACGTCATCAGTTAGACCCTCTCAGTAATCTTAGAGATACGATTCCTCAATGCAGCAATGACCAGGTGGAAGTCGTTGGTCATTGAGAGATAGAGTAGATTTCTACCCAACAGCCCAACTGCCCAATACATATCAGCATATTGCAGTATTGAGCACTACATACAGACATATGTTCTATTAGTCAGTTAGTTGTTTTGATGATGTTACATTCCCGATCTTAACATTAATTGTGTGCGCTATTTGCCTAAACATGAAACTATAGCGGTAGTATTTATTTACTGCTTTGGTCTTGGTGTACAATATTTTTTAGATGTGGAAGGGTTTTAATTTGAAACGGCACTCCAACAATAACATTATCGAGTTGCCTAAGCAACCATCAACACTCATGTGTACGCAATTTTATCATCCTTTGGAAAGTATCACATTTATTACTAACGGAGCCTTAACGGAGAACTCACTAACGGAGGCCTAAATACTCGTTCGTGTCGCCCATTATGAGTTCTCTGTTAAGTGCACTTCCGTTAAACCTCCGTTAACTTTAACATTAACGGAGCTTCGTGTCGCCTGCCCCCAGATATGTATTTGTACAGTACCGTAACTTGCTGACTTGTACCTGTCTGCCTGTGTACCGGTGACTAACAGACTAAAATATATAAACCGGTTTACGTGCTGACATGTACTTTTAATATCGTTTTCTTTTTTTCTTTTTTAATTATCAGATTATGGCACGTATTGTACCAACGTACTATCAGACTATGTAGGGTAAAACGAACTTAGATCCTGCAAGGCCTGACTTTGATGAACGTAGATCTTTCCTTACTTAGGTCTTAGGTCGTCCTATGTATCCGAACGTAGATCCTATCTGGGTGAACTTAGATCCTAACTAGGTGAACTTAGATCCTAACTAGGTCAACTTATATCCCACTTTATGCTATTAAAAAAAAGCCTTTGGCATTTTGGTATGGTAATCATCATGCTAATCGCGAAGCGAACTTAGACTGTTAGATCCCACGTGTGTGTAGCCTACTGTGCGCTTAAAACAGTCAGGGAGATCATCAAATTTGAGAATACCTCAAATTTCAAATTATAGACCCAATTTTGGAAATACCTCAAATTTAATACAAGGTTAGGTTAATTCTCTAAATTTGAGTTTTACCCCAAATTTGAATTTCATAGCAGCATAGTCAGATACAGACAGAAGTCATAGTTGGCTTAGTTCAGTAGTTGTTAGCTTGTTACTGTATTGCAGAGGTAAAAAATAAACTGATGTAGGCCTAGTGCAGTAGTGTCTGAGTGTTGTGAAATATAATATTTAAAACATATTCAGTATTAGTTTAAAAAGGCTTATACTTAAAAAGGCTACTGGTAGGGGTGCAGTGGGGTGGTATGATCAGATGGTAGACATATAAAACGAAGTACAGAAGTACAGAGCTTAAAGAACTTAGGCCTATATTTTTATATTGTTACTTTTTTGCTTGAATGTGCCCTAAAATCGGGAGAAAAAGTAGTAGGCCTACTTTTTTTCCCTACTGGTAGGGAAAAAGTTGTCCCCATAATATCTGAATTAGGGCTCAACAGAAGCTTCGGCTTCGGTTCGGTTCGGGCCGAAGTTTGGCAATTTCGGTTCGGTTCGGCTTCTGCAATTGATACTGCAGAAGCCAGGAGCAAACTTTGCTAATTATTCCAAGTATTACATTGACTGATTGAGCTAAGACCAGAAGACAGTAAGACTAATCAATCTGTCCATCGTTGTACTAATTAATTTTGGGGTGCAAACGTTAAGCAGACACTGGTGCAGAGCAGACAGTAGGTACAGACAGTGGTGCAGACAGTGGTGCAGACAGTGATGCAGACAGTGGTGCAGACACCTGGTGCAACAGTGGTGCAGTCGTGCAGCCACTGGTGCAGACAGTGGTGCAGACAGTTGTGCAGGCTTTGATACAGACAGTGGTACAGACAGTGGTGCAGACAGTGGTGCAGACACTGGTGCAGACAGTGTTGCAGACAGTGGTGCAGACACCTGGTGCAGACACTGGTGCAGACACTGGTGCAGACAGTGGTGTAGACAGTGGTGCAGACACTGGTGCAGGCAGTGGTGCAGACACTGGTCAGACAGTGGTGCAGCAGTGGTGCAGACAGTGGTGCAGCCAGTGGTGCAGACAGTGGTGCAGATACTGGTGCAGACACTGGTGCAGACAGTAAAGGCTGAAAGGGGCGAGCAGGTTAGTAAAGGAGCAGTTTAGTAAAGGAGCAGGTTTCAGAGGAGTATTGGGGGAACCAAAACAATAAACGTTATTGTTTTGGAGGCTAAGAATACCCAAGGGCCAAGAATACTCGCAGGCTAAGAATACTCGCGGACTAACAATTCCTGAGACCTTACTGTAGTTAGTCTGCACTGTCTGCACCACTGTCTGACTGTCTGCACCAGTGTCTGCACCACTGTCTGCACCAGTGTCTGCACCACTTTCTGCACCAGTCTGCACCACTGTCTGCATCACTGTCTGCACCACTGTCTGCACCAGTGTCTGCACCACTGTCTGCACCAGTGTCTGCACCACTTTCTGCACCAGTCTGCACCACTGTCTGCACCAGTGTCTGCCGCACCACTGTCTGCACCACTGTCTGCACCAGTGTCTGCCGCACCACTGTCTGCACCACTGTCTGCACCACTGTCTGCACCAGTGTCTGAACCACTGTCTGCACGCTGCACCACTGTCTGACTGTCTGCATCACTGTCTGCACCACTGTCTGCTGTCTGCACCACTGTCTCCACCACTGTCTGCACCAGTGTCTGCACCAGTGCCTGCACCACTGTCTGCACGCTGCACCACTGTCTGCACCACAGTCTGCACCACTGTCCGCACCAGGTGTCTGCACCACTGTCTGCACTGCACCCAGTGCCGGATTAACCTTAAGGCATATAAGGCACGTGCCTTAGGGCCAGCCGAAAATCCGGGCCATTTTTTTTTTGCAAGTCATTCCTGTAAAAAAAGTATTTTTATCTGAAAAGTCCGGAAACAGAGCAAGAAAGTGCATCTTTCGACTACTTTCTATCCCTAAATTTGTGATAGAAAGTGCAAAATTCTAGCTCAGTCGACCGTCAGGTGCTGTGTTATTAGTTCGAGACCTGATGGCGGGGAAATAATAAAACATGGGCAGTAAAACTTTAAAGTGCTAATTATGAACAATGGAGAATTTAATTTTATCTATTTGTGCAGTCTGCACCACTGTCTGCTTAACGTTTACACCCTTAATTTTGGACTGAACTTCCATTTAAATGGCATTATTTTTTTAATTGTTTTCAGTTTACTTGGGTAGTTTTCAAAATTAGCTTAATTATACAGTAGTTTAGGTTAGGCTAAATAGGCCTATTGCCATTTTACTTTGTAGTACCTATTTTTTAATTAATCATAACTTTGATACATAATACCAAATACAGAAATATACCTACTACCTCATACTGTCATAAATAGTACTACCTGTACTTTTAGTGAGGTT